>LUCM01009638.1:59371-103760 GCA_008360955.1 Fasciolopsis buskii | reverse complement strand
TCTCCGGAACGGCTTGCGCACCTCATATTTTCCACCCGTACTGCTGACTAAGATCAAAAGATGCGACAACGTAAATGACAGCACAGAGGACATTCTTGGCTAGTGTATTTGAGGAGTGTTCATACATATAATTTCTCTTATCTGACGCGCCTCTCGGTACAGCTTACCGCCATCCGTATGTAAATATAATCACTATCTTTGGAGCTCCATATCCGAAGATTAACAAATTTCTTCCAGATAGCTTGAGACAATCTTCCTCCACTTTCAGCATTTTTTGGTCATTTGTTGTCAACTACGTGTTTCATCCAATTTGCCTGACGTTCCGCCTGGTTTTCACCACTTCCATCCAATTAACGCATTATCACTTCTTTTCATCTCTTCAGCTTCACGTTTCCGTCCATTACGTAATGCTCCCGACGTTTTGATGTCTCTAGCCATATAACACTATCCACCGTTAGGCTCCGTCCATGTTGTGCGCCAGCAATGAGCACATTTAGTGCACTTAAACACGAAATGACTCGTGGTCTGCTGCTTGCAAACAGTCCGAGGCGACTCTTTTTGGTCTTGAAAGTTGAGTTTTCTATTTTTTTGCTTTTCGCTGGCATACTTGTACGTTCCCCGTTGCTTTGCACTATCTCATTTCACTTTCCAGTGAGCTCTTGCAATAACCCAATATTGCTCCCACGCGCCTATCCCATTCGACTTCTATCGTTTACATTTCCTGTGCATCATCCTTTTAAAAATTTGATCTTCCCTTGCGCATGCCTTTCGCACATAGAGAAATATACAGTATTATTAATATTGTCATGACTAATAACCCCAATGATATCACGAATATGCGGCACGAGGGAAAAGGTACTAAGGACGTTACCCTGAACAACCCTTTCGGCGATAGCAGTGGGCTTGAACAAACACAAAATTCGGCAACTACCGTAACCAATCCATCCTTATTCCGATCGTTTTTAGCTAAGTGTCATGGTCCGTAACAGTCACTGTGAATATAATATATAAATGCATTCTGTATTACTCAGCATATATAATTTGTTTTTCGTGTGGCTGGAATATTCAAAAGACTGGTTATGAACCCCTTCTTAAAATCAGCCCCCCACACTAGTCTTTGTCATGGGTACCTTTTTAGCCCAATCAACCAGTGGTAAATCAGTCCGTTTGGACAATCCCCTGAAAAGAGAAACAACCGACATTTTGTGATAAGACAATATGCGCATTTACGATTTTTAAAATCCCATCACCACTCGCGTGGCCACGACAGATTTTTCTACCATTTGCGTTTACAGATTCCAGATGATTTTTCTTCCCTGTATCGTCAGAGTGAGCTTTGGTTTTTCGTTAGTCCACCTTCCTCGGTGCCCCGAACATAACTTGCCGATCCTTGCCACTACTCCCTCTTTGGGTACATTTGATCTGCGGTGGTTCCGCTTTATTTCTTGTCATTATAGTCGCTCTCTTTCTCACCAATTAGTCTTTTTCTGACGTTGTTGACCGTTGGAATTAAATCATAGGGGCTCCCTCCATTGAGCGTGCTAGTGGATCACGTCCGTCATTCACCCTAATTGCAGAGTTCCCTGTGCGATTGCCATTCAGGTCCCAGCCGCGTTTAAATACAATCGTGGTCCTTCTTCCGAGTTACCAGGTGCACTTTGCGCCGGGCATCAAGTTTTATATCCCCTGCTCCAGGGCATTGCGCACTAATGCGCATAAAACAGTTCCCTTGCATCTGCCTTCGCTTTTATGTGACGCGGTTTTCTTTGGCTTTTTGATTATCCAATAATCTGTACTCTAACTTATGCAGTGTGCAGTCATGTTTTCGCCCTAGGCTCACTTAAATAACGCGTGTATACTCCTGCAAGCATTTTGTTCTGTTGTTCATGTTTGCTTCGTCGTCCCATTTTAGTCGTGCTGCAGCACATGCCTCTAGAGAACCAAGAAATATAAGCATTATTTTTAATAGGAAAAATGACCAGCCCACCTTCAAAATACGGGAAAAAAACGCATCATACCCCTTTGGAATCATCCTGTTTTCTCTGGCTCTTGTAGACCTGTATCAGGTGGACAACAATTGATTACTAACGTTTACTGTTAGATATTCGTCACTATGGATTAAACTCTCACAAGGGCCGACAGTATTCTAGATCTTATTTTCACACCTGGCGCAACACAGGTGGGCACATCCATAGATAACAAGTTACTCGGATGTGACCATTCCCAAGTTGTTTGCAAGTTCTCAGTTTCAACGCCCGTTATCTTCTCCTCAGCCTCCACTAAACCATACCACAGAGCCTCATGCAGCTGCCTTCCCTCCAAAATTCGTAGTCAAAATTGGGACAGTTTCTTTCTATCGGTGAATCCCCAACTGGCCACCAACCAATTTTACGCAACTCCAAGTGTGTGCCCTGATCTAATCACTCCAAACCAGTGTGACACGCTCCCCAAAAGGTTGAGCTCCCTGGATCGTCTCCAAAAAAGTATTCTTTAATCCAGACAAGATTCAAAAGAACAAAAGAATTTACTCTGATATTGCAAATGAACCGTCTGTCTAGGGGGATCAAGACATTCCTCGATTCTCTTCAAAAGAAGAAATTTCAAGCGTTGCACTCTGCCAACAAGGCTGCAGCACTGGCAAAACTACTGGGAACTAACAACTCCCTACCCAGTACGCACATCAAGTCAGGCATATTCAGGGGCACGTGCGAAAATGACCCTCCAATGATTTCAGAGGGGTTCAGTGATTATTTCGCCGTTTCTATGAAAACTGATGACAACACTTTTATACCGGACATTCCGCCAGTCACCGCTGCTTCCCTCCCCCCAAAATTCTCTTTTCACCCAAGTGATGTTAAACCACTACTGTCGAAGGTGAGACCGTCTTTCCGCGTCAGACCAGACGACCTTCCCCCAGCCATCTTCAAATTTGGGGGTGCAGAGGTCCCTATACTTTTGTCCAACCTATTTAATCTTTCTTTAAATTGTGGCACTTTCCCCCATCAATGGAAAACTTCTGTCATTGTCCCAATTCACAAAACGGTTCAAAGCAGGAGCCATCTAATTACAGACCCATCAATCATACCCCAATTGCCTCTCGCATTATGGAAAGAATAATTAAAAGTAAGTTAACAACTTACTTATTAGATAATGACCTCATTAATTCCGGCCAACATGGTTTCCTTCAAAGTAAATCATGTTCCACGTGCATGACTGATTTTCTAAACGTAGTGACGAAGGCTGCCAACGACTGAAAGTCGGTGATTGTAATTTTCTTAGTTATGGCAAAGGCTTTTGATCGCGTATTGCATCGCAAGCTTCTCATGAAAGTCAAGAGCTACGGCATAAACCCCCTCTTCTGGCTTGGTTCTCCTCCTATTTGGCCTCTAGAATGCAAGTAGTGAATGTGAATGAGACCCTATCCAGGCCTCGTCCGATTACTAGTGGGGTTATTCAAGGAAGCGGGCTAGGTCCACTATTGTTTCTGCTGTACATCAACGATATATTTCACATCGTTAGGTATGGTATTCCTTTTCTTTTTGCAGACGATATAAAAATTGTATAGACGCTTCCCTTTCGTGACCTCAACACCATCATAGATGATGTAAAAATGATCTACTGTCGCTTGATTCATGGTGCGCAGCTTGGTCAATGAAATTCGCGGCCCACAAAAGCAGCATACTCGCATACAAATGCCACCTTCCTACAGGAATCTTTGTAAATAACCTAGAAGTCATTCTTTCCCGTCACACTGTCACAGACCTGGATTTGCATTACTCCAGCACACCTTGATGCAAGCTGTAAAAGCTAAGAGACTACTTGGATTGATGCACAGAACATTTAGAAACCAGGAAAGCAAGTTGGTAATATATAAGACGCACGTATAGCCCATCCTTGACTACTGTTCCACCGTGTGTTGCAACACGCGGCGGAGTGACAGACTCGGGATTGAGAATTTTCAACGAGCGTTCACAAAACGACTTTGGGATACTCGTCCTCGCCAAACTACATGGAACGTTGCACAAAACTGCACCTCGATCAATTATGGCTGCATCCAGTTCANGGTATGGTATTCCTTTTCTTTTTGCAGACGATATAAAAATTGTATAGACGCTTCCCTTTCGTGACCTCAACACCATCATAGATGATGTAAAAATGATCTACTATCGCTTGATTCATGGTGCGCAGCTTGGTCAATGAAATTCGCGGCCCACAAAAGCAGCATACTCGCATACAAATGCCACCTTCCTACAGGAGTCTTTGAGATTAACCAAGAAGTCATTCCTCTCCCTCACACTGTCAGAGACCTGGGTTTACACTTTTCCAGCACGTTTAACGTCTCAGGACACACACGGATACAAGCTGCAAAAGCTAGGAATCTACTTGGGTTGGTGCATAAAACTTTTGGAAACCAGGAAAGCAAGTTAATAATATATAAAACACACATAAGACCTATCCTGGACTACTGTCCCATCATGTATTCTAACAGGTAGCAGAGTGGCAGATTCGAAATTGAGAATATTCAACAAACATTCGCAAAACGATTTTGGGGCTGCTCTTCCTCGCCAAACTACAGGGAACGTTGCATAAAACTACACCGGGATCCCTTATGACTGTGTCGAGTTTACATCAACCTGTTCTTGTTTTCATAAGATTATTAGTAAAACGTGTGCACCTTCGCACCCCGAATAAGAAATAACTTGCCCCATGGCTTGCGTCGAGCCGAGTTCCTGGTGTCAGTTCCCATGGCGAGGACAGCGCTTAGGAAAGCTTCTTCATTATCAAATATTCCTCCCTGTGGAATAAACTACCCCTTCATATAAGGATGACCTCTCCTGCCTCCGTCACCTTTAAAAACGAAATTAGGAAGGCAATTACCGTACAAAACTTTCTAAACATGCACGATCCTTACACTCCAATAGAAAGAGCCTATGAATCTGGCTCGGGGTATTGACTGAATATAACGCTCGAAGGCTTATCTCAACCCACTCAACAAAGTCTAGCCATTTTTTATTCCCAGTAGTCTCCGCAAGTACAAATCATTGTAAGTATAGAAAGAAAACCCCGTCAATGAAACAAGCCGGTGCAATTTCTCACCTGACTTTCCATCTTGTTTAGTGCGCATGTAGCAAGGTATATAAAAGTACATCACATTCTCACTTACTCTCAAACTAATATTTAATGTCCCAATCTGAACCCTTTGTTCTGCATGCATTTAACAATTAGACCATTCTAAGCGAGAAATTCGGCATAACCTGATACCTCATTCTGCATAACATTCATCACGTCTCGTTATTTGGTTTGCACGCACCAAAACCCTTATCTGGAATGCCTCAAGACTGCTATCTCTCCCTTTTTCCATTCCAGTTATGTGCGTTTGCGCTCGTGTCTCGCTAGGAGGCTACCAATTAGTTTCTGGCCCCATCCTCGCACGTCCCAACACACCGTGAAAACAAGCTGACCCAAGGCTTAGATCAACTATCCCAAAACGGTTAAATACGGTGAAGTGGGCATTGCTTCTAACCCTTATGAATCACCAGGGCTGCAAGTCTGCCAAAGTATCGAGGCTACGTAACGTGATCCACAAATCCTGTGACTCTTTGAGCGGACAAGTCCTCCCGATTGCACAGATTAACTACTGGAACTGCCCGCCCGTGTTCAACATTCCCACCACGTTGACATCCAGTTGCCACGAAGGCACTCACTTAGATCCCTGTTCTAGATGTCGCTACCATCGTCCACCGCGAAAATCACCCCAATCATAGCCTCGGCAATCGCGACTATCACTGTGCCAGCAATCCCTATCAGCTAAGCCCACAAACCCAAACAAAGGAGCAAAGAAACCCGTTTTTGTTCCACGCTGGCTTACCAGCGTCAGATATATATTATTCAAGCATATCACATCAATCCTCACTCCTCAATGCCGACATTTCCATTATTCATGTCTTTGAACAATGATTAGCCAGTGTTTTTCGTCCTTCCGCATTTTCAAAGGCTTTTGATTATTTTCTTGGCTCCAGGATCAATGGTATCTATGGGCCATTATTACTCTTGCCGCCGGCTGTTTTGATCTGTTTTGACAAGTTTTGCCTTGCACTCAAGGTCTTTGGAAACTTTCTTTATGATATTTTCAACATTCATTTCCATTTTATAGACCCGTTAAATCCGAAAACTGCAGACACCCCCAAGCCCGCCACCAAGGACCAGTTGAACTCCGCACCTGCGATACGCATGGTTGGTGCGTATAAACACTTTGTTCCTCTTGATAAGCCAGTTTTCCTATTTCTCATCATTTCGTACCCAAATGTTTATCTGCTTGTTCAGTGTAACTTGCGATACCCCTGTAACATTTGATTATGCAACCAAGCATGCCTCTCGAACTTTCCGAGAAATATACGAATATTTGTATTAGCTGCACATTTTGTCACCATTATCTATTGAATTTATAAACGAAGCACGTGATGTGGTTACCGTACCCTTTCTCATTAATCTATACCACCCATACTCACTTAAAGATCGATTATATGAAACTGAATTGGGCCTCTGAAAAACGCGTTGATGTCACCTTTTCATTCATTGAGGAAAGGAAAGTATATCTCCCTACTGATGTCACTAGGAATCAACCTAGTTTCTTCCACTTCAAACAGAGCTCCAACACCAGTGCATGCTACTTAGTTACGTGCAGTTTCACGTCGGATGCTTCTCACCGTTTCTCTGCCTGAAAAATGGTACCTATCCCTCAATAGTTTGACTTCATATCCATAAATCTTATCGTTCTAACGCCGTATAGGGTGGCTCACCCATAGCCCTCTCCCACCCACTCACCTTATTAATCCCAACACCGTCGCCAACACGGTGTGGCAACCATAACCTGCAACCGTCTTCCAAAAATAACATTCACTATCACCCTCACCCTTATTTTTCATTAACTCTTCTCTTCATGCAAATGACTGACCCGTAGAAATCGCCTTGTTTCTGACGAACCCAAGCAACACCCTCCAGACGAAATAAGGCAAACGTCTTCGATTCTTTCACCATGCCTCATCGATATCTATCCATTTTGGCCAATTCAGTCCTCAAAGTATCTCCACGAATATAGAGTCCTAGGTGGTATTTTCTCTCCCCATGGTGACCGTTTACATCCATCATAACCCACTGGCCCCGTCTATTTCTTGTTTTGAAAGCACGCCTCCCAGAGTGGTATATAATCCTTGATTTCCAAGTGGAATTTATCCAATCCCTAGTGCATCTGTCTTTGTATTTCGGCCATCATTTACATCAGCAGCAGTTATTCCCTGTCCGTCTTACCAAATACCGGTTCATTCTGTTTACTCATAGCGCAGACGATCCACACACTAGATAAGCCAGCCCATCTATGTAAATATACATATATAAAAAACCTGGATGGATCAGCCACCATCCATATATTTAAAATTGCATTGTGTGCCCTAGTTACTTCATTCTCTGATTTGCTCGTAAGATTGATCGCTTCTTAATCCGCAGCTGGCAGCCAGGCCAGACTGCCTTTCGCCTTCTTCTCTCTTCCAGGCCTTACAGTCTTGTTTGCATGAAAACAATTACCCCTTGCCCTGGCGATTATCCGATCCTGGAAAGACGTTATCTCTCTTACCATAATATGCTTGAATTCCCTCCACCACACCACGAGTACGTCGGCGTTAACACAATAGTGCGGGGCGCAGTCATATCCACCGCTTTGACTGGCACACATATGGCGGATTACGCCTCCTGCGTTCACCCTCAAACGGTGTTTTCAGGTTGGGTGGCCAGCACTCGGCCAGTCCCACCCACTAGCACTGTTGTGGTAAACAACACTAGCTCATAAGTTCACGTGCACCACTTTGTACTGGCTTCCTCTTGCTCCTTCCTAAAATTCGTTTGCCAAAACCATACAAAACGGACGCACGAGTGGACAGCATTTTTATCGGCACCTAATATAAACTGACGTTCACAATGCACATTGACATCCGAAAACAGCCAAAGACCGTCATTTTCCATCAACCTCCATTCTGGTCCGCGGAATTCGACAATAGACCGACGCTCCTGGTAACAGTTCTCCACACGAGTCCACGAGACGTCGCCTCATTTGACTCCGGTTCTCCTTCTTTTCCGACGTCACCTTCATCCCTATACCAAGCTAAAATTTATGAGCTCAAAATTGCTTCAAACAAACCTCGTGTATCAGTATTGCGATCGCACAATTCCTATCCATTGTCACCACTTCCATTGATCAACGGACTGTGCCTCCAGATTTTTCGAGTTTTATACTGCCTTTTTGATATCCAGTCTGGTTTTCGCTCATCTCCATTCCGTTATCACATCCATATTGATACTCATCTGCATTATATAACTCTCTTGATTATCGAGTATCCCGGTCAACAGGCCGCGACAGCCATTGCCCTCCAGCCATATTTTGCCCAGCGACACGCACCTTTGATGCATTCAAACATAGTATTACTCGCAATGCAGGACTGGTAATCAGCCACAGAAAAATCTCTGGGAATCATTACCTAACTTTGATTTAAAACTCGAAACCTTGTGCAAATCATATTGCTTGTTATGGTCTTGTAAGCGAAAATATTGCATTGCATGTTTGGTTTCTTTTTTCCGTGTCTGCACGGCGCCTTCCTTGTCCAATTTTGATCTTACCTTGCGCATGACTCTCGTATTTTGTGAAATACACAAAAACAAACAAAGCTTTAAAATTACTTAAGGTCGCTCTCACCTTCTCTCCTTTTGATTTATATTGTCCGTGTTTCCTGTGCATCATCTATTTAAAAACTTTGATCTTGCCTCGCGCATGCATCTCGCAAACCGAGAAATATACATTATTATTATTATTAATATTTACAACATGATATTAAACCTACGGAAGAAATTTCATGTAGTAGAAGACCATTTTGTGCTCAGCCGTAGTGATAGGTGTCTTGGAACTCTCAAGCAACCGCACCTACGAAATTCAATATCCACTTGGACTCATTTACTACCGGCACCATAAAAAGATCAGCAGCAGAATAAAAAGGCCGTTTTATTCAATGCTTCCGATATCCTTATTATAAAAAAGCTGAAGTGATGCGCTGTTGACGTCCTTTGCAGGGTTCATCATGGGAGCACTTGATTTTGGTTAAGGAAAAGTCGCATAGTTATGATGGCTCTTTTGAAAATTCTTGATATACCTAAGGTTTAAGTGTTAGTGAACAAATGCAGATTATTCCAGAAACACCATATTTGCAAAATTAAATTATTTGCCGACCAGCTGCCTTACAAGGGGGAAACGTGTAACCGGCGACCGACTAGTCGAGTGGTATCCCTATACTCACTGTTCTGAAACATGCCCCACAATTCTGAGTTCCACAAAGGATACAAATGCCTTCCTGCCTGTGGCTCGTGTATTGCATTTTATTCAACGGCGGACCTTGATCTGGCAATCTTACTCTTGCCTTCCAAAACACTGAGGAAAATCCCCCACCTCGTTTTACTGCAGAATACGTCCAGAAATGGATTTAGTAACTTAAAGAATTCCCCCATTATTTGCTTGAAACGCCAGTCTACCTTTTCAAAAGGGACACCTCGACGGAATACTCGCCAACTTTCATCTCATATAGCCTCACGTTCTAGCGGCGTAGTCCCCATTCCCCAAAGTGAACCAGACACGTTCTATTTAATAACGTGGCCTCCACACGAGGGAAGCACACTCTAACTGAATACATATCTGTTTTGCTTGTGTACCAATCTCACTATACATCCCACTCGATATTTCTTCCTCGTACATTGGTTTGCGCTGCTATTTGACGACCACTTCGGAGCCATAATGGCTTCACCTATCCTTGTCTAAATTCCAAAGATCAGAAATACCCCTTTTTCTAGCAGTCTACGGGACTATTCTAGGCTAAACACTGGAATCCATCACTCAACTTCATATTGACGGACATTTGGAGCACCTAAAAAAAGCTGTATTAAAATTAGGCATACGCGATTGCGGTACAACTCTTTCTTTTCACAAAAACCAGATGTCTCTTTACTCTCTGTGATCGCTTGTTGCCGTTAGACCAATTTTATTTGACGTAAACCATGACGAGGCAAGCCGTGAGCACCGAACGCTTCTGAATAGCAGCATGTGTGCCGACCATGAAACCCGGTGGCTGGAACTCGCTATCTAGATAAAAGTAGCTTCCACTTCTAACAAATTCAGTAGGCTCAGATAATTTGCACCACTTCACCAAAAACATCCGACGACAGCAGAGGGGTTCCCAAAGTTAGTGGAACGGAAGTAACCCAAATGTGGCAAAGACTGGAGTGATGGGCACGACGAGCACGCAAAATTTAACCGGCTGCCGACTGCCTCCTTTCATCCAGCACCTCTCTAATTTCTCTATATAATTCAATCCACTGAGGGAGCCAAACAACTGAGCAGAACTCCTAACTCTCGGTCGACACAACGCGTTCGGGCAGGATGGAACCCTTCCCGCACTTCCGAAATAAGCGCAGCACTATCAATATCACCTCGAATTCACTTGCAGCGTTGTTTGCAAACATCTAGACAGAAGAGGTCCCCGTATCCCGGTATGAATCAATGATTGGTTATTTTCTGGAAAAGGCTCCCTTACAAAATTCCAAACAACCCTTGTCCTATAGTCTTCCTTGGCTGAGCGAACTCCAATACCGTGGGGAAGAACCTGGATTCCACCCTGGCCGTTGCTGCACAGATCAGATCTCACTTCGACCCTATTGCTTGAACACCGCCTTTTCTGCTCAAGGCCAGACAACGTAGTACTCTTTGGGTTGGCTCTGATTCTGTCGACAGGTCAGCCGTGCAGACCTGTGTGCTGAGCACCGGAGTGCCCTAGAAATACGCTTCTATTTTTGATGCTGTCCATCAGCAGACCTTGGACATGGTGATGCCGCTTGAACAACATTTTTCTGCTCGTTATTTTCTCCAGGGATGTTTGGCAAGGATCCCCTGTCGACCCGTTCCTTTCTAACTTTGCAACAGACAACCTACTCCTCGGGCTCTTGAAGGGGTTGCAGAGTGGGGTGAATGACATTTGCCAGTTCCCAGATTAGCCTGTTTTTATCATGCTGAAGACGCTCTGTTGTTGAGAGACGGCCCTTAGGTCATTCACATTGTTTTCATCCACTTGGTCGCTAAAGTCAATAAGTATGGCATGTACCTTGCCATCTTCCAATGTGAAGCGCTCTTTCAAGGCAAATAGAAATACAATTCTGCGCCCTCCTTGTGCGAAGAACGTTTCCAAACAGCCAACAGCTTCGTATACCTCTGGAGTTGTACTTCTGGTGACGGGAATATTGTGCACAAAATTTCGGTATGCATCTCTATGGCCCGCCGGACCTTTACTAATTTCAGACACCTGCGGCGCTGTTACCGCATCAGGAAATCCTTTGAAAGGTGAGATCTACAGCGCTGTTTCACTCAATTGTGCATTTTGGACGTAAAACCTGTCTGCTTCGAGTTCTGCATTGGCTGACCGCGCTCGGTTACCAATGTATAAGGTCACTCGCACGAGTATGGTGGAAACAGCGCTCCCGAAATGATACAGTGCAGAGAAGCTTATTTGGAGCTGATTGTGTGCGGCTTAAAGGGCTAGTTTTTGTACATCGACTGCGATGGCTAGGTCACGTCTCGCTAATAACCGCTTGGTGGTCGTCTCATCGCGCTTTATTCGTGCTCGCTTGATAAGATCGGAAGCGATCGCGTGGCCAACAGCTGACGACCTGGGCAAGAAGTTTACAAACGCTCACCATTCAGTTGGGCGTAGTAGGACAGTGCCGTTCACAGGGTTTGAACGGAAACCATGCTGGAAACCACCGGTTATAGACTTTAACAGATTTGTCTGGAACAGTGTATGACTGGCGCTAATAATTTCCGGTGTGCTACGGTGGCTCCTCATCCTTTCCTTACATGCATGACAAAAAAAATCAAACAAGCGCAGCAAAATGCTGTGGTAAAGTCTGAAATATTTTTTCTCACTTGCTGTCTTTGACACCATTTTAATAATCCTCATCCGTTCAAGACAGGCGGACTCTGGGACATCGGGAATTTTTATTAGCCAGTGCTGTTTATTAGTCATACGTCGCAATTTTATGAAATATTTTTTCACCACAAACGACGGTATACCCCACCTGGTGCAAAACATACTACGGGCAATCTCTGCATACAATTTACTTTTGTCCATCACCTCGTTAGCTGAAACCACAGTGACAACATTCCAGTTTAATAATAATAACAATAGTGTACATTCCAATTCCAGTTCCCGTTAGATAACAGGACTATACGGCGAGATTCCTGATCGCCCACATTCTTGCACAGAGAGCTCCTTGGATCTGACGTCGTTTCGACAGCAGGAGGGTGGTAAACAAACCCTCCGCTGGTACAAGGGAGGAAACAATTACTGAGGTGCTTTCCTCTTGACCATCTCCACAACAACAACATTCACACACTGTCCTTGCCAAACACAGTTAGCCATGCATGGTCTAGTCTCCCTTTGAATTAGCCCACTAACTCCGCCTCGACCACTTCCTCCGGTAGCTTTTTTCGGTCATTCAACATTCGTACGACAAACAACTTGCTTCTCAACCCTGTGGTTAAATGCTCTCGCACAGTTGTTCCGTCGATCCTTCTATATGTATCGTTTTCTCTTATGTGGAATAGGGCTCAAAGGTGAATCCGTATCTCCGCCAGAAAGTTGATAGTTTTAAAGGCCTGTATTCTGTCACATCTTTCCCTACGTCTTTCCATGGAATACAGACCGAGTGCCCGCAGCCTCTGCTCATATCCCATGTATCGCAAATGGCCAAACCACCATGTAAAAACATACTGTACCTGTTCCAGCATTTTGCTATCTCCAGCCAAATATGGTATCCATGACGGAACACCATATTCCAAGTGCGGTGTGTCAAATGCTTTGAAAAGAGGCAGAAGAACGTAAGGTCTCTTAAATTCTATGATCCTCCAAAGTTGGCGTAAGGCACACCATGCCAACTTGACCAACTATTTACATTGCAGACGAGGCTTGAAGTCCGCACTCACGACTGTCCCGAGGTCTCTAGCTTGGTGAGTTTGTTGCATCGCAACCTGATGCCCAGGTGGACCCATGTGGCAAGAGTAAGTTTCTTCTCCTTCCGTGAACCACTAAGATTTGTTCAAGTTCGACGGAAGATTTCAACCTACCGCTCACCGGTAAACGTCATCCAGATCCTTCTGGATAGCCTCATTGTTTGCTGTCCTTAATAGTTTGAAATCATCAGCAAATATGAGACACGGATTTCCCCGTCGTTGACATATATAAGGAAGAGCAGTGGCATTAGGACAGACACCGAGGGCACGCCGGTGTATAAAAATTCCATAATCGGTAGAAACCTCCCGATTCTCACCCTGAAAGATGGGCCCTTCAAACTCTGTGTCATTCAGTTGTGCCTTTTAATTTCCGCCCCGAAAGCCTTCAGCTCCTGTGGTTCACGAAATGAAAAGCCTCCCAAATGTCCAAATAGCAGACGCCTACTCCTTCGCCTCTTAAAATTCTACCTCTCAGTTGGTACAGGAAGTCAACCAAGTTGGTGGGAAACGAACTTTAATTCTGAAAACCATGTTGCTCCTCCATCGTTTCCTTGTTGGCCACCAGATTTTGACTATTCTTTCACGCAGAGCTCCCTCAGGGGTTGTTAGCACGAAGGACATCAGAACACAGGTCTATAGCTACCACGGTTGTCTCTGTGCCCGGATGGCTACCGGCGCCAACCAGTCCGCGGGGAGCCGCCCTTCGTCCAGCAATGCATTACGCAGCTGGACACGGGGTTCATCAGGATCTCCGCCAGCGGCTTTACTTTCGCTGGGTGGATCCCATCAGGCCCCGCCTCCATTTGTTTTAGGTTGCCATACACTTCTTCCTCTGTGATAGCCTCGTCCGGCATCTCCACCATAAGGGTGGCGGGACTTTGCGTTTGTCCCTGTTTCTCCTGATCCCGCCTATATACTGCCTGGAGAAATTCCAACAGACAGTCGGCTTTCTCCTGACTTTCGGTCGATCTGTTCCCTTGGTGGCTTTTACTCCACCCTGCGGCCCATCGCAAAGCAACCGTAGACCGCAGGTAGTTGTGATAGGCTTTGGGGTTCCTTTTGGTGGCCGCAGCGATCCGCTTCTCGTGGGCAGTTCGGCAATGTCGCTAGATGCGTGGGATTTTCTTTCTCTCTGCTCAGTGCCTCTGGTAATCTCGATAGCCCTGTGTGTCCTTATGCCCCATGAAAGCCCTGCGTTTCCGCTTTCTGGCTCTTTTGATCCTAGTCCTCTACTGTGGTGGTAGCTCCTTTCTCTTGATTCTATGGAAGGGTGTAACTAAACCTGTCAACGCTGACAGGCTGCCCATAAGTGCATCCCACTGTTTCAAGTAGTTGCCACCTCGTTCCACTTCCCACTAAGTCCCGAGACCCAAGTCTGGCAGTCCATATTCATCCATTCCTGAGGAGTTTCCGCCATATTTGTTGGAAGCCATCAGGCCTCGCAGACTCAGTCGCATATGGATTACCGCCTGATCACTCCCACCTATCAGATCCTCCAACTCAAGCCTCCCTGCATCATTCGGTATTCGTGCACTAACTGCAGGAGTTGATGCCCGAAGATACTTTCCGGGGCTGCCTCGTGAACCCCGTCAGTCAAAGGGGCATTAAAATCTCCCAGTATGAAAAGTTTTGCCCGAAAACCTTGCAACCACCCTGAGAAAGAGAAACAGTTCCCCGCCCTCCGCCTGTGTCGACCCCGGGCCACGGTATGCTCCTACAACTGATATCCTCCAACTGCCATTTGTGATGTTGACTTACAGAGCCCTTATGTTTGCGGTGTGAAGTTTGTGGCCATCCTGCGCGCCGTACTTTTCAGCCACTAGTATCAGAGTCCCGCCTCCTATTGTCCCGGTCGCTCTATTTGCTCTAAAGAGTGAATAATCTCACGCCATTATACCACTGTCACCTTCCCATGGCCGCAACCAAATTCAGATTCCTGAACCGTAACTCCGGCCGCTTATTGTCCACACTTGCAGCATTTGTGTAGGCCACCGTTATAACTCCTCCTCGCCGTCCCTTTGGTCTCTGCACGGTAGCATGATCGGGGCTTACTCCGGAGGCCGTTGTTCTTTTTTTCGCTCCACTCTCACCCCCGTGGTAGCAGCCTCCTTGTTTTGGCCCTCTCGGCCTACCACAGTCACCATTGTCGTGTTCAGACTTAGTTTCCCAAGGTATCCCTTCCCATTACGTTCACCTCCAACTCTGCTGTACGGAGTGACATTCACTTGCCCTCCTTCAACCAACTTTTGGATTCTCAGTTTGGGACTTGCGGCTGCGTGGCATTGAATCTTGGAGATTCCCCTTTTGCATCATTATCCTTGGTCCTGCTTATGGTAGTATCATCCGGCTATGTGGCATTCACCCCCCTGGCGGTCGTCTTGATTCTATCTGCTATGCTAAAAACCTGTCCCCATGCCGTGGATTGGCGAATTCCAACCGTGGGTCCTGACATACAGAGTCACTAACCCCCTGCCATCTTCCTCGGCAAAATACCCTTTTGATATCAGCATGTTCAGGTACTTCCACCCTTCAGGGAAGGTTTACTTCATGATGCCTCACTGCTATTTTCCTCCTCTTACCCTCCTTCATAAAGCGCTCCGTGATCCCACGGACGGACACCTTGCGATTTCTACCCAGTGCACTGTTGCTGGATTTTGTATGCCATTGAGCCCCTGGCTCACCTGGTGCGGGGCTTGCTCTACATTCTCCAGCTTTGCACTAATTTCCCAGTATCTTGTTGCCCGGTCGATGAAATTTGACACTTCTTGGGTTCCCATACTAGTGCGCCTACGCCTTCTCTTCTCGGGCCCCTTCTTTTTTGCCTCTTGTTCTAGTCTTGGTCCGCTCCTCTCAGTTGCCTCTGGTCTCACAGAGATAATTCTGCCGTTTCACCGCCTTCCAAGTGCATGCTATCCGAGGGTTCTATGACTTCCGGCCCTATCAGTTCGGCAGAACCTACGCTTGTTCCTTTCCTTTAGTGCCAATGCCTTCTCCCTTTCCTCCTTGCCGCTCGAATGGTTATGTTTACCTTATGTGGTCTCTAGTAAACAATTGCCATCGCTATCACCCATCTCGACCCTCTTTTATCATCTACATTCGGCGAGGTTTGCTGTTGGTATAACTGGGTGTTCCCCAGGATGGCATTTCGTATGAGCTTTTTGCCATTTGGACAAATCCAGGTTACCTTGTCGTATCAGCCGTACAGCTCATAAATGACTTTCTTCACGACCTCACATGCGTATTAGAACCATTAACTACATGTGTCACACAAAGTCCCTGTTACGGCCCTGCCCTTGTGGCATACGTTGCTCCTTCTGCGTTATACCGCTACTCGCAGTGAGTTCTTTTTTATATTTTTAGGCAACTAGGGTGTTTTTGTAGTAGTCTTAACACCTTTAGAGCCTTATCCAGGTTACAAATATGCCAAATTTTTCTGGACACCCTATTTGGAGCTGATCCCCGCGTTACAATTCTGCCGATTTTCAACTTGAACTCTGACTGTAACAGCTTTGACACGACGTTCTGTTAAACGCCCTTATATTGTAAACCGTAAGTAACATCGATCAATCTCGTCACGATTAACTGCACCACGTGGCTTGTCTGCTCATTTTTTCCTTTACCGGTCCCGTCAATTATCATCACGGTCCATTCGCCCAAAATCAACGTGACACATAGACCGCTAGATATTCTTCAAGTATCGTCGCATTTCCGCAGTTTCCGACCATCCTCATTATTGGTCATCAGAATTAACTGATTTTTATACTCTCTATTGTTTACTTACTGCCTGAAATGTTTTTTGACTTAGATAGAGCCTTCCCCTCTACAAAAATTGTTAGTGTTCCGTTTCTATTTAATTTTATTTTGAATAACCTTTGGCTACCGACGTACTAGTGTTGGTGCAATCTCAATTTAGATAACGGCTCCTTAGATCGATCTAAGACCTCTCCCCCAATTTCCACTCTACGATTTGACAAAACCTTTGGCAACCCTAAGTGCATTTCTTATAAAAACCATACAGCCATACACATTGTCCTGCTTTGTTAAAATGGCGGTCCCTAGGCCTAAACGTGCCAAGATCGTAGCAGCTAGACGCACCGCGTCCACACTCTCATAACCCATTCGTCGACCTCCATCGTGCACTGTTAGTGTCACAGACGTGTTCGTGGAGACTAATATTAAGGTACAGAAATTAGAGCAAGCGATTCATGGGATAAACAACAAAATTTTACTGATAGAACCAGTGATCACAAAGCTGCTTCCTCTTAGCTTCCCAACTAAAACGCCCGAAAACCCACTACGTGAGCATCTCGCTGGTGTCTGTTGGGCTATCGGCACAGTAGCACCAGAAATTAAGCAGAGAAACCTAAGATCGTCTAATGCCGCCCTGACTGCATTCCACTAGACTCGTTCAAAACCACTGTCCCCTCTGCTTTCAATATAAAGGACACCCCTGCCACTGTTTAAGACTGCGTAAATGAATGTTAAGCGGATCATGTCATGTATTGTTCTAGTTCCTTAGCCCCGCCGCTGCAGAGCAGTTTTTGAGGAGAGAAGCTAAGATAGCCTCGACTACCTCGTTCAGGTCCATAGAAATTAAGCCTGATAAAACCCCTATACAAAGGGAGGCTCCCAGATTGTATGCAAGTGAGAACTCAAAATCCAAAGATAAATTCCCCAAAGCTACCCGGCAAAGCTAGGAGCTTGGTACCTAAACCGGTCTCTGTGGCCCCACCACAGTCACGGGCAAGTGTTGCCTTGAACAGCTCATCACCGTCTCCTCTGCTACGGCCATCCCGGAAACTCCCGCATACAAACCCCCACCTACGACTTTCTCCGTGGGCCTCAATAACCTCTCTTCTCCCCACGAAGCAAAAATGTCTAGCACCAAGCAAAAATCGCCCTGTTCCATCCGGACCCTTAAGACAATAGCTGCTTATTGTAAACTTGCACTTACACCATCAACAAGCTAAAGCTTCAAGGAAATAGGTTTACACAATTTTGATTTCCTCTGCTAAAAACGGGGTGCTGCTTCGGACAACATCGAAGACACCATTTATGTACAACAGTAAGGGCAGAGGGACCAGAAAGATGCCTTGGATCACACCACTGGACACTAATCTAGGCTCAGATATTAGGCCATTTACTCGCACCATGTGCTTTCTAAATGACAGATAAAATAAAAACCACGAAAGCATTGGATCAACAATACCGTTGGATGCCATTTTACTTGGCAACCTAGGGTGTGACCCTCTATCGAAGCTTCCGTCATGCCTAAAAAGGTTACTGTAACTGACACCCAGTGTTCAGGGCCTCAGTGATAGCGTTCAGGCAGTCACTCATTCAAGTAGCGCAGGAGTTCTTACGAAGGAATCCAAGCTGTTCATGGTTAAAAAGTTTATGTTCCAGAAGATAGATTATAAGACTCTTCTTAATCAGACTTCCATGATTCTCGAAACTGTTAGGGTGTGGTTTATTGGTCGGTAGTTTGCAAAGTCATAGCGCGTACTCTTTTTGTGAACGGGTATAATCACAGAGCTTTTTCACTGTGACGGAAAGGTGCGGCACTGAATGGATAAGTTGAAGATGTTTGCTAACAAAATCAGGATATCGCTCCCGCCTAATGCGAACGCAGCCTGAGGCAATGAATCAGGTCCAGAGTGGTAGCCAATTTTGGTTTTTGCCAACATCTGGCCTAAGTCCTTCGGAAGAAATACAACTGTTGAGTACGACTCTGTACCCAAGCGAGATTGGCAAGGGGTAGAGGGATTGTTGTCGTTTGCCAGAGCAGATGCAAAGAATTCACCAAAAGGTTCAGCAATCTCCTGTGGGTTGTTTACATAACTACTGTTTTGAATGATATGCGGGACTTGAGTAGCTGAGGTCCCAGAAGTAGTTCTGCGTTTAAACGGTTTTGCCGGTGTTGCGCTTGAGTTTAGCTGGTTCAGAGCTTCCAGCTCCTGCTCTTTACTTCTGTCCAGTACCGTTTTCAGAGTTTTAGTTAGTCGATTTGTTTGGAGAAAAAACGAAAAACCCCTGGTCTTGGTAAAGGCTTGCCTGCGTTTAGCGAGCTTATAGTTTATTCGGTCACAATAAGTTATTTTGGGTGGCATGCTCAGAGTGTGGGACGGAGTAATGGCATCAAAGCACTTGTGCAGGTTGGAGCATAGCTGGTCGACGGCCGGTTGTACTTCTGTCGATGAAAAAATGCGTCCCAGTTTGAGTTGCGGACTAGAGTGGGTAGGTGATTCCAGTCAGCTCTGAAATAGGGCCTCAGGTTAGGTGGGCGGTGCCTATTCAGGAGGGGCAGTGTAAACGAACATCTACCAGGCAAATGATCACACCCAAGCAGACTAGATTTAGTGGACGTTTGGTCGTCTGTTAGATCTATCGTAAATATCAAGTGAAGAACACTGAGGTTTCTTGTTGGATTAGTTACGTGTTGGGTCCAGCAGCCATGATTGGTGCTTTCAAGGAAACAAAGCAAGTAACTTGGGGCGGAAAGCGTAAACCAGCATATGCCAGGTGCATTGGAATCTCCAGCGAGAAGCTTGGGACCTGGTAGGACAGAAGCAGTATTCATTTATTGTGTTATCATCAAAAAGTCGTTTTGGCAAGAACTGGGAGGTCAGTAGACGCATCCAACAAGAAGGCCCTCATTCCCATCCTGGATTGTGTTTAGCATGGTATCCTGGCACAAAGTAGCTGGCATAGATGCTCTGGTGTAAACATGGCAGCCACCTCCGCGTTGGGCTTCACGGTTTTTCTGACGGGTTTATAGCTTGGAAACACTATGTCATTGTCAGGGTTGTGGTTACTGAGCCACGTCTCGGTGACAAGTATGAAATCAAAGTTTGACGAGAGTGTGAGAAGACGGATATATTTAATTTCCATTACCACGGAGCGTGCACTAAATAATAGTAGCGAAAATTTTCCTGAAAAGCTGATAGTGAATGAAGCTTGGTTTCTTGTGTGTTGACCTTCTTGGTGAGAGTCAGCATTCTTAGTTTTAGCCAATTTTGTTTCATTTGGGGCCTTCTTTATCTCGAGGAGTGTTGCATCATTTGAATGGAAAATCCTCGGACCAGGGCAGCGTGACTGGAAGCGGACAGTAGACGATCCGTCAGGCGAGTTTGGCATGACTTCTAGTGGGTGGTTCACTCGTTGGCCGGAATAATGTAATCTGTCCGCATTGCATTCAGTCACACGAGACATTTCCAACGTGGTCATATTTGTCATCCCACATTTTGTTACATAGGGAGAGTAGAGTGAGCCATATGCAAGGGAGGTAAGGCAGCATGAGAGGGTACTTTGAGGAGTAAAAGGGTTCGGCGGGAATGGCACAAAGTTGTGGAACGGGAGATTTGTTGGGGTATTAGGAAGATACCGGTAATCAGAGGGGGCCAGTAAACTTGGTCTATAGTTTACATGGTTTTCCAGTTGAAAATACACTTTATTCCATCGTATGTTGGGTAGCATCCGTTCAGTTTGCTGTGGGGCTAGGTGCAACGCGGCGTAGTGATACTTGACGGTATCCCTAGAAGTTGGCTGGTAGATATGAGTTTGGAAAAATACTTGTCCATGTAAAGGAAACTGGGCAGCTGTTTCAGGGTGCGAAAGGTGGAATCGAGATTACTTGAAAGATCTGGTCTGCCCTCGATATTTTGGTAGGTATGAAGATCTAGGGTTTGTGGGTTTATTTACTGAAGTGATGCTGGGTGCACGTTGCGTGCTCTTGGACGTAGATAGCATCAGTGAAATCTTTGAGGTGTATTGGGTCGGTTGGGATCTAGGGGTGAGAGGAATAATAGGACAAGCTTTGGGGCTGGCGGGTAGAGCAGGTAGGTTGGATCCTCTAACCATACCGACCGCCTCATTTGCAGACTTCCGCTGGCATTTTGAATAATTGGTTGTAGATGACTGCAGTGGGGATTTGCACCCTGATGTGAACGGTTCAAAGTGCAATGTTTTACGTGGAAGTTGGAAGGGGAATGAAGAGAGTGGCTTATTTAAGTCAACTTCAAATTTAAGAGGGGGTTTTGGGGTTTGCGATCTTGAACATGGGTTCGGTGGTGTAGAAGGATAGCAGGGGGACTTAATGGTATGCATACTGAGGGAGGCGGAGGTGCTCCTTTTTGGAGACCAAGTACCTCACTTTGGGGCGGTGTTTATATCCTCCGCAATCCTTATGATTTTGTACAGGGTGTTTACAGTAGTGGTATTTTTCTTTCTGCTGAATTCACGAGCGACCTTTTCGTCTTGGAATTGCATCAGGAGCGGGCAGAGTTTTTGTTTGATCTTTTTTCTTAATCTCACACAATGACCAGGATAGTGATCCACGTCGCACGCCTTCAATATGGTTTCTTTGACATTCTACAACGGTTGGCGGTCTGGAATATAAGAAATACACTACTGTCCCTGTTCCCGATACGTCTAAGTGATTCAGAAGATGCTGAATCAATGAATGGTCTAGACTCAGCGAGGTCGTGTAAGGAGAGATTTGACGATGGTTCGATGAGATGGGATAGTGAAGCCAGCTTGGTGATCGCAGGCAAACTGGGTGAAACTAAAAAAACGAATTCAGCAAAATTTTGAACCGCGCACTGACCCGGGGTGCACTTTCCCGAGCGGTACAATGACAGTGGATGGGTTATGTCGTTCCTTCCTGTGCGTTGTAACTGTTTGATCTTTTAGTTGCCCGGCCTGGTTTTCTAGCAATCGCCGCAGAATTGAAACCTATATTCTTACAACAATAATAATAATAATGGGTATATTTTTCGAAATTCGAGAGTCATGCGCAAGGCAAGATCAAATTTACACACAAATGGCGCATTGGAAATCGTAAAACAAAATTTAGTCGTGAAGATGCAGTTTCTAAGCTCTAATGAACATAACCTGCAATAGGATGGGCTAGTCACGAGTTTTTGCGCTTTAAATCAGAGCTAGATAATCCAATGCCATAACTTTCTGGGGCCGACTATGAGTCGCGCACTGCGAGTTAGTCCATGTTTAAACGCATCAAAGGTGCGCATCGCCGGCGCATACTTTGGCTGGGGAGAAATGGTGGGTGGTATTTACTAAACTTCCACCCCCGCGAAACGGCCATGTTTTTGCGGGCGTTTAAACCGTTGGACGTTACTCGTCCACCCGCGATAACTGATAGTTGTAACTGTCCACCCCGCGATAACTGGTAACGGTTGCTGTTAAATGTCAGCTGATATAATTATTCGACATGGTGAAAAAGTGATCAATCAGAAGAAGCGAATCTAGGAGGATAATATTGATGTTATTTTGTACAGAAAAATAAAAAATGTCCATTTAGCATGCCAAACCCGTAAAAATTATTGGCTGTGATAGTGAAAATGACCTTTTTATAGCGTATTTTCGTTGATGGCTGGGAAATTGAAAATTTATATAAATATCTGTCGGCCCCAAAATAGCGAGGATGTCTGCCTAAATATACTTTACATATATATATGTATATGTATAAATATGTATTTATACATGTGAACATACGTATGCACCGGGGTGATATAATATTTATATACACTTTTGACTGCTTAATCGTCACATGAATTGTGTTTGTCCATTCAATGCGTTTAGGTATGACTGAAATCGATATAAAGTGGCCCAAATGTGTTTATTCACATGTACATATATGTATCCGTATATATATACATGTAGATGCGAAAAAATGTGAAGAAATAAATGTGCACCCTTAGGTGAAAAATGTGGACATTAAATTGGCGGAACTTAATAAATCCCTATACGCGTTTATAGTAGACACACGCTTCTATGTATATATATATATGTATATATCCATAAATCTACATATATGCAACCATTTATGTTTCCACTGGACATGTACATCATATACGTTGTTGCACCCACATGCACAAGTTAGCTATTAAATAAATGTTCTTAAACAATTGTGGCCCCATGAGGGAAGACTACTTATGCATAACTGCGTATAGCAATTGACGTCAACGCAAGCAATGAATTCCTTATCTGAAAATACATGCATTTACCCGTTAGCCACTTAGTCGTGCGATATATGCATATAATGCCCAACGGCAAAACGTACGACCCCTCTGCCAACCCCGTGTCATGTTAATCGCCCTCTCTCTTTGGCCAGGTATATATGGCGAACGACACCTATAAGCATCTTTAGGCAAACACAAACCTGTCTGCCTCAGCATACACTTCTAACATTTACATGCGTACAGTGGACTAGTTTCACTACTCCTAAACGAATGAGCACCAAAACCCGAACCTTTGTTGCGCACGTGAAAGAAGACTCACGTACCAACAACCTAATACACACAATGAACTCAGCAGAAATAACCGATTTTGGAAATCGGTGACCGTAATCAAATAGTGGTGGCCCCAAAAGGGGNTCATCCCTGTTTAACTTGATGGTTTTGTCTAGGTTTGACTTCCCTTGGCTGCTTCTAGGAAGGAATTTGTCATAACAAATGTGCTATGAGAAATCAGTTTAAGACGACCCCACTGACCCCGAAGATAACTTGTCGCAGAAAGAACTAACCAGGTTTGTCGAAAGAGCAGTGCACTGGAAACAGGGACTGGGTAAGTAAAGATGAAACTGTGCCCGATTTCTGGCCTTTGATATGATTGGTGAGGGTAAATTTTGGAGGTGGTGTAGCCCACAGCAGAAGATGGTCTTCCGCACAACACCATTTGTGTCCGAATCCATGAGATCATCGCAGTACAAACAATTTTGACGCTTGATCATAAGCATGTACTTTCTTGTTTGAAAGCTTGTTTTGTTCGCCCTGACCGGGTCATTTTGGCACTTACTGACCTGTAATAGGCGTAATCCCCATACATATTGCTGTGCAGTAACATCGGCTTTTGTCTGAGTCGTAACAATCATATTTGAAGTCCATTTATGCTTAAACATAGGTGAACGTCACCATCAAGTGTCCCAGAGATCACGGAACAAATGCGTTTTGGTTTTAGAATCTACCTTTGGCTGCGAGTTTCTCAAATTCTGTTTACGGCGGATACTCTAAGTGGTTTTGTGAGTACTTTGCGATCGCTTAGTTTCAAGCAGAAAGTGTCCCGAATCTGTTTCCAGTTTTCGCCAATGCTTTATTCTGCTTCAGAGATTTGCTTTGCACCTGCGAAATACCGCACGAATAGCAAGGAAAATGACGTTTTCCCGTAGTCCACCCCAGGCCGTCAAACGTAATTCATGTGTCATTGCGGTTAAGGTGCCCCTTGATGGCCGCATGGTTAAAGGACCCAATGCAGTTTCATGTGAACTCAGGGCAGGCGACGTGCTTGGGCGGTTGTTCCCTCGTTGAAACGCATACGTGTCCCTTTTTCAGACAATAAAGGCATCAATAAAGCAAAGTGAGCCCGAATAACATAAAGCTTGACCAGGCTAACCTTTTGGTGCAAACACCGTCAAAAGCAAGTGAATAAGTTTCATAACAATTTTCAAATGTCACTAGCCCTTGCAATCCAATAAAGTGAACGGACCATCAACTGAAAAACTGAACTATTTGTATTACGTTCACTATGTTATGTACAGCTCCGGAAATGATAAATGACGTGGTGCCTAAAGCTGTGCAGCTGGCTACATGCGTCGACTTCATTTTACCAAATTCGATGATTATATGCATGACGTCGGGTAAATGGCCAACCTGGGACAGTATCCCTCAAGATAGCACAATCAATTTGCCTATGTGCAGCGCAACACTGCCCAACGCAAGATTACTAAACGTAATCCTAAGCGTTTTACCCGTCCTACTTTCTCTGCTGTGGCAGCTCCTCCACCAGGAATAAACTTATACCACCGTTCGTCATTCATGAATTTTGCATGGTAATTTTTTGGTTTCCCGTTGGTCATTAATTGGTCATTTGAATTTAAAAATTGATTTCGCTTTACCATCGAACTGAATCCAAGCCAGAATGGGCAATCCGGGCTCATCGCCGAATTTTACAACTCTGAATTTAAGTGATTGTCGGGAACCCCGCTACAGCTAGCCGCTACACACATGGACCACAGGCAAACTCACGCATTCCACAAGAGCCCCTCATTTGTTTTATCACAGGCCTAATTTTGGCAGCTATACTTCGTTATCTAACTCCCTCAAAAACCGAATATAAATCAACGTAAGTTATCAAAATGCTGTCCGTCCACTCTCATGCCTTCAACCCATTTATCTTCTGTCTGCTTGGCGTAGTTGCCGGCTGGAACGTCTTAAAAGGTGTCTGTCCCTTTCTCCCGCGTCCAGGCCTACCATCCATTGGTCTATCCGAATTGTGAATGCTTTCTATTCGCTGACTTTAACAGATGCCATTCGGGCACCATAACAATGCTGCTATTATCCAATGGTATCAATCGGGCTCCACGGGAATCCATTTTCAATTTTCGCCAGGTTCGCAACCGTTTGACGCCCCTGAATGATTCCGTGCACTGTCAATCAAAAGTTAATGCAGTCCCGTATGCTTGCATGGAACTCAACGGCTTCAGGACCACATATCGTATCGCTGTTTTTAACATCAGCTGTAAAACTACAGGCCCGTTTCTACTCCCAAACGTTCAACGAATATCCATGGAAACAAGAGTAAAACTCAAGAAACTGATGTAGGTAAAAAAATCCATACCAGGAAGGATAACAACTGGAACTTCCATTTCTCAGTTGCATCGTTCCGGAATACTGAAGGGCGAACCACGGGTAACTATAAAGTCTCCCTATGGTCAACCCTAATAGTTTGAAGGCGGAATTAGGCTCACGAACAGACCGGCTCTACAACTGATACCTACTTGTCTTTCGCCCTGCAAAATACAGCTCAACTGAACAAGTTAACCTGGCGCATACACTGTAAATAGGTATTGGCCGCCCCTTCGCGCCCTCGTCTGATTTCAACCTACGGGTCAAGGATGAAGTCAGACCTCACGTTGTCTCCATTGCAAGAAACTCGCTGCAATACGGCCGGCCATCATCCTGTTTTCGTCCGGGCTGGCGTGCCAAAGAATTACCTAACGTTTGCGTTGTATATCCTGTCATGATTTTTGGCGTTGTAGATGCATTTGCAGCTGGGGTTGAAAGATTTTGCTTGTTAGTAAGGTCTTAATGTTCTAAGAGCGCCAGAAAGCTAACGTTCGTTGCTTTAGTTATACAGAAAATTTATACAGGCTTACGTGTCGTTTCTTAGGTAATGTCCACAAACGGCTCATGGCCACCGAGAAACCACGATGCATTCCACCCACTTGGAGCTCCGATAATAGTCCCGTGAATTCAAAGCTGCGTGTTGGCCCACTGGGTTTCGAATGGCAAATGCATTATTTATGGTGGGCAGCAACGACATAGCTCCTTTTCTTGGGGCGAATGGCCGATATCCAGCTGCTGCTGCTGTCATATGCTTTCGGAAATTCTGAAGGCCATATGAAAACCCGACATCCACCGCTTCCGTATCGTCCGCATTTCCACTTATTGTTGCAGCACTACGTCTTGCCGACGGACACGCGGTAATTCGCTGGTGCAAAGAAAGCATTGGGCTGTCAATTACGTCACCTTATAAACGTCTCTTAAATGTGAATGGTCGCCAAGGCGCCGAGAAACCGCTTTGCCAGTTGTCATGTCGTCGAAGGTTTTAGTCATTCGATCTCCTACTTGAATTTCTCATAACTTTAGCAATGTTTCACAAATGTTGCAAGAAAAACGTACGATCCTTCTGGCTCAAATTACGCAGCCCGTTAGCGATTTTCCTAGTCATATCTTCTGTGTAATGCGCTGGTTAATTGAGCTGGGTGGCGCCTAGTGATTTGCAACCCACAATATTTGTCATCCTTATCCAACCGCTGCATTTCGTATGCCGTTTTGTTTTTCTACGGCATGCCGTGTATATTCGCTCAACCACCTATAACACGCATAATATACTTCCGCACTCTGTATCAGCTTGAGGAAACCGACAAGGCACCGTCCTAACGTAACGTCCTCTTTTATCTAGTTATT
Source organism: Fasciolopsis buskii (assembly GCA_008360955.1). Taxonomy (NCBI): domain Eukaryota; kingdom Metazoa; phylum Platyhelminthes; class Trematoda; order Plagiorchiida; family Fasciolidae; genus Fasciolopsis; species Fasciolopsis buskii. The sequence continues at coordinate 76,682 of LUCM01009638.1, read as the reverse complement.
CTGCTTGTGATGTCGGGCATCTAAATATGTCTACCTGTGAAAACCTGACTCATAAGCCAGCTTTCTTATGCGCACTTTTAACCTCTAAGCAGTTAGCGATATAAGTCTCATAACTGTCCGCACGTTTCAGAGCCTACAACGCCAACAAGCTCATGTGAAAGCCAGGCAGGCTATAAGTAATTCGCTGCACCAAAATCAAGACGAACGATTGCCGACTTACAACAATCAAACCCTATTTTCGTACGGAAGAAAACCAAATTGCTCTTTTCTTCAGTTACCGCTACTCCTTTATGAGAGCAAATTCCAAGCATATCCGCCAGAACTTGGAAGCGACAGGGAATTACTTTTACTAGTAATTAATTATCAAGTAAGGCCTTATAGTGCTCATTGCCAAGGTACAAAACAACGAACTTAGCGTTTGCTGTTGCCCATATAATTTGTTGCGCTTCCATACTGGCCCCGCTGCAGTCGACAATGCTTCCGTTGGACAGTAAGACGTCGCAAATTAGCCATCCCAACACCCTGTCGTCTATAAGCCAGGGAACTTGGCCGCCGTGGTCTATTTGACACATAGCATCAGCTAGAATAACATCCTTACACTTGTAAACAAACGGCATTGCCTTATTCGGAAGATAACATACATATCTCACAAATTCCATTTTATTTAAAAGATTCAGCATGCACCACTGCCAAATGCATGTTCAAAATGTACCACGGCGATATTCCCGTCACTCTGGTGAAGCCTATCCCAGAGTGGTAATCACATTCTTAACAGCGAATAAAACCGGTAAACTGGAATAGCGCCTAGTAACTAATTTCAGTTGACTGACCCTCTAGTTTTCTGATTAACCGCTGATTTCTGCAACAACTCCTACCATCAGAGTACAGCATGCAGCGATTTCGCCGCACGCAGAAGTTAACTGGCTTTTGCCAAGAACTTCAGGTCCGCGTACTTAAGGGACCATCGGAACGACCACTAAAACCAAGATTAAATTACGATCGCCATCACACAAGAACTCAAATTGTGGTAGCAGTCGCCATTCAATAAAATTGGAGGTAGGAAAATTTGTACACTGTGATAAGGAAACGTTTTTGAAGACATCCGGAATGTTTCCAATTCCAATGGTTCTACTATTTTGGTGTGAGTACAAAAATATGAAAAGTAAATTTTCGAAAAAAATGCCAACATCGTCTTCAAAGCCTTTGAAAGTAGATATGTTCTGATCAATGCATGGCCAGCTATGTACGGAGCGAACAGTGTGTAAATCATGGAGTTGAGGAGGTGGTTGAGAGGAAAGTACTTCATTAATTGTTTCCTGGCTTGCGGGAACTGAAGAGGGTTTTCCACCGTCCCGTTGTCGAAGCATCGTTGGATCCAAGGAGGTCTTGCTGCATGAACCCGGACGATCAGGCATCTCGCCGAATAAACCTGTAATCTAACTGAAACATGAACTGGAATCGGGCTGGACAGTGCAGAGCTCATGCGGGAAATGTTTGATGGGAGCTCCTCAGGGTACGTAGGTAGGGTATCCTGCAAGAATCCGTAAATATTCACCCCCTTGTAAAATGAAGTATTCATTAACGACCATTCAAAATTTATCTGTTGTGGCTTGCAACTTCCAGCTTTGGCATACTTGCGTTAATGCGAAGCCATGAAATAACCACCACAGTTTCCGCATCCAGCCTTTGGCTCGCACCTTATCTATTCAACTGACTGAGAGGCTTTGTCAATCGCCATACTGGAATCCGGTAAAAGACGTATTCAGGTACGCTCAACGAACTTCTTTCTAAAACTTTGGTCTTTGTTAGCATTCGCAAATACATTTCACAAGGGGATTATCAACATTCATCGTGGTTTGTTCAATCTTCCTAGGGACTTCTGAAACTGGCTAAACACACGAACAGTTTAAATCAGTGGAAAATGTGTTCGCATATCCAGAATCGCTGTAGTGGTCTTTGTGAGAGAGCTGGAGATTCCGTTGAATAGAGTTTCAATGGAGAAACAGGAAAATGTCTCTAAACAAGGTCACTGAGCTTCCCTGTTGCAAGTCAAAATGTTTTTATAGTTCTTTATCTTTTTACTGTCCTATCTGATTTGCTAGCTCGTCCAAGCAGTTTGCTGTATGCGTAATGTAGCATGAAATTTTACCCGGAAGAGGGGCCGAGTTTAGAGAGTGGCGCGAAAATAGTGATTGAAGTAAACTGTTTCTACTAGTTAGTTTGTGCGAGTGGGTTGAACGAAGGCTGTCATTGGCAGTGCAGGTTTCCGGTCAAGTAGGACAGCTAGCCAAAGTTTCAAATGAAGCCAATATCATGGATGCGCGACGGTGCTTGCAGACCGCAATAAAATTATTTTTCATATGGGAAACATCTGGGTGATGTTGGCAGTGTCGCAAACCAGGCAGCCAAAGGGCTCGCGTCAATCCACGGATACCCCTTCACCTATAGACTCAGGCTGGCCATCTCGAAACAGTAATTCTTTGCCTTAATTCAGATTTACTGACTATTCTTGTTCATGGACTGGCGATTTTCACTTAAGAGGAAACTTGATTTGTATCAACGTTGACCTAGATTCAAGGTCACGCAAGCGTGGTAAGTTAGTCTCATGCTATGTTGTCGTGAGAAGAGGCGTCATGTGACTTCGATGCTCTCCTGCTAACAGTGGTTCCTTCGTGCACTCTCAGTGTTACTGTGAAAACGCTGGACTGGTGACATTATCTGGTCCGTCGCAGAAATGCCTGGATCCACAAAGTAGGAAATAGAAGACGTCAGGGCTAATTAAGCAAGAAGGTAGACATGGCAAACTCGCTAAATAGTAACTCAAGGCCTATTATTACGCTTATAAGAACAGACGGGCCATACTAAAAAGGGAAACGACTTCGGTACTCAGGAGGCGTAAACTGGGAACATTAAAATCTCTGATTCCACAGCATAAAGAGCAGTACTGTGATTAAAAACATTGGCTAGTTCTAATTTTCGATCAAGAAATAGCAGCGTTTTAAATTAAACGATGCCGCGATTTACATAATGGGAACCGATAACCCGACAATGCAAAACCAATGCTTAGGGCAGCTCTTAGACGGACCACCTTTAAGAATCAAAGTATAGATTTGCAAACTTGCTTCTCACATTCATAAATTTCGTTTATTGCTTACAGATTAGCTAAAATGGCTATTTTAATATGAGTTTTGTTGGCTTTTATGCGATCGTAAATACGCAAAGCTCTCCCCGTGTATGGGCGCCCCTTGTGGTCCCAATTATTTGCTTCCCCCCTGGCCCAAGACTCAACGATGACCTGACCCAAATTTAGCCTGTCGCTGCCCAGTCTAATCTCACCTGCGACCTCAAGTGGTTTGCTGTTCAGGTAGATGCGTCCAAGGTAATTATTTTACACAAAAGCAACACACCTGAAAATGAGCACATCCATTTGCTGTTTTCTTTATATTTTTCGGCAATGGTTTCTTTTTCTGCTGCTAAGATAGACTGATATCAATTTTGGGATGCATAATGCACGTATGCATGCACCTTTTTTCCGGTACGGCGGAGGGATATTTATGTTCCAGGTGCTAGCAAATGTGGCGTATGTATTATTGGCACAAGAAAGTAAACAGTATGATTAACCCATACAGTGAAGAAAGTTAAACGCGTTAATTTGGCGACCCGCTAATTTTGTTGATTTTTGCATTTAAAAAGGTCATTTGCAAAGCTCCAGTAAGTTGGTTGCTTGATTAAGATACGATTCAAGAGCATTGTCTCACTGGTTCTTTCCATCGCTATTGTTCTCTGATGATCAGCCATCACAAGAATAGACAGGTAGAGCGGAGCGATACTACGGATAGGATGAAAGTTATCGTTATTGTAGTAGGTTCTTTATCCATTCTAAGAGAAGTGGCAATATAGTGAAATGCTAGTTTTCCGGACAGAACTTCACGCTGCTCCCTTCCAGAAGTTCAATGAAATATTTTGAACAGGTTTTTCTCAACTTTGTGCAAATCGAGCAATGCTGATAGCCAAGCACCATAGTTTATATGAAACCATTACACAATATAAACCATAACGTTAACCATGATACTTTAATGTGGTAACGCAATGAGACACTTGTGATTTGATTACTAGCGTCGAAGTTCTGAAAATTTGTGGCACAGGAGAAAAAGTAATTTCATACTAAAATTGATGGAAGCCACCTCAGAATCATCAACCAAATTCTGAAGGACGGTGACTGATCCACAAACTAGCGGTATTTACTAACGTTGCGTTTCCAAGGGGCAAGCATTCAGTCATCACTGATATACCTCACGTTGTTTTTCTTAACATTCCCGTAGTGCGTCATGGTTAATAAAAATGGCTAAAATATAATATCAACTGAGCCTCTGACAAAAAAGCAAAATACTTAAAACCAGAGCTTACTACGTATTGTCGAAAAGCCTTGTGACTTTCTCCCACACAGAGAAAATGCAAACTGATATACTCAGTTTTTTAGTGTTGCATATACTACAGCAGAAAGCGTGCATGTAACATTTGTTTTGCAAGTTTCGGCAGTATCTTGAGTATACCGCAATTCTATTGGAACGTTTTAGACAACATCAACTGCGATGGCATACGCACCAAACAACGGGATCCCAGTGCACAAAACTACATATATATAGTATTTATTATACTTTCTGAGTCTTTAGATAGTGAGGAAGGGGACATCTACCAAATTAATAATAAATTATGAATGGAATAGGTTCTTATTAAATGTTATACGATGTACATGTAGCGGCAATGTTCAACGCATGGTTAGTTTTTGCTTCCAGAGTTCGCTTGCGGAAACGAGGAGTGGAATGCGTCAACAAAATCATGACCCTAACTTCTTCGCTCATTCACTGAACCCATCAGCCGGCCATGGACTTATCGGTATAAAACTATCGTCTAGCTGTTATTGCTCGGTCGAAAAAAATTGGAGATGCATTAATAAGGATAAATGTTTACCATGAAAATGAAAACAGAAAGTACAAAACCAAGCAACAAATACAAAAGTAAAGATGATGGGTCTTTCACAGAAAACTTCATGATGTATTGCAAATACGCATGCATCTTGTTACTCATATCGCCACGTCAATATTTCTTGCCCTCATATCTACCGCACCTTTCTTCTCATCTATTATTTCCCGGCCCATCAAAGTTTTCAGCTGCCATTTCCTGTCTTCTGGCCATTTTTCCGCTTTACAAGTTAAAGATGGAGATGAACTGCTGGAATGAATCCAACCTAGAGGACGGTTGTGTGATATAAAGGCGAGAGATGTCAGTCGACACAGATGATTTGTACGTAATCTCGGCTCATGGGCTTACATTTTACATTCCAGGTGTAATCAAGGGTAACAGCGAAAAGTATAAGGCTGCTCACAGATATAAATGCAGACTAAAACCGTGATATTATCGGGAGATATGAACGCTAGGGTAGGTTGGCTGTCTTTACGCGAAGTTAATTCAAGAAACTGTTGCAGTACCAACGTTATATTATCCCTGAAACTGAAAGCAGAGAGTGTCTGAACAAGCTTATGCTTTCCACTTATGTAGCAAGATTTTTCAGCCTATTTCTGTTAGACATCTTAGATCTAGTGACGTACCAAGATGGACCTCATCTCTATTTGCAACAAACGGTAATCCTACACATAACTTTAAAATTCCCAAAAGGGATACTCTCTTTTGCTTGAAAATGTTCACAACTTGTACTGTACGTGCAAATAATACAATGCAGTAATTTTACTACTGCGACTGAGCGTCTCAGTGGCCTCATCTGTGAGGTTTTCAAAATAGGCTAACTGAAATCTCGGAATCAATCTCGCCCGATAAAACTAACCAGTTATAAGAATGCCGTTTAACCTAAGACTTGCAGTGCTACTTTAAATTGTTTGGTACCCCTTCGCCATCTTGATGAAACTTCTTCCCCGCCTATCGTACGCCATATTAAAACAACGCTCTTAACCAGATGCGAACTCCACAAATTTTTATCTGATAATCAAAAGATCCGTTGAGCGCGACGGGCACCAAAGAAGAGACGTGTTGCAATCGTGATAAACTGATCCCAGCTGTTCCACGTCATCTGGTTCAAATATAAAAGAAAAAGTAATGTGATTGAAGCGACTTATAACTTTGGCCGTTTGCCTGCTTACAGTTGGCAGCTGTTATGCATTTGGTGGGGGCACAAGAACAAATACAACGCAAGTCTCATTCCCCTGAGACTATGAGCATAACTACAGCGGGCGCCGGGCATATGATAGCGCAGACACATTTTGAGCACAACACCGACTGGATGTACGAGGGTGACACTGACCAGTAATCGCACAGCAGTTGACACAGTGCTAGAACCACAGTGTAGGACGCGCGCGATTCAAGCTAGGCCTTCTATTAGCTGAACACAAACGACGGAGCCTCACGAGTAACGTGTACTTACACAAAGTACGACGACCAAGAAAGTAAGCAAGGAGAACATATCGAGTAAGCCCGGGTCAAAACCGCTTATATAGCCTTAGGCCAGGTAGAGCGCTCGACCTTGCAAATTACTGTGAAGGTCGTAAGACTGACCAATCATCGTGCAGCAGTGTAGGGAAATGGCGATAATTTAACCTACGGGAAACCAAAATTATCGGAAAACAAGAAAAAATAGTTTTAGGAAAAGATAATAGCAGAAATCAAATCCTCATAAAAATAGGGGGAAGACATGGCCGTCTCTTCCAGAGCAGCAAAGTCTGGCACACTGAATTGAACGCTTTAATACAAAGTTTGGCTAGCCCAAAGCACCAGCTTATTATACAGTTGTTCCAAAACATGCTCTGTTGTTTGCTTCAGTAAATTTATCACCTAAGACAACGCTACACAGAAAAAGCAGGATCCTGGTATTTATGCTGCCAGCCCCAGTGATTTTTTCGGTTCTCGTGGATATATAATGGACTGCCGAATGTCGGTGAATTTTAGGATTCTGAAAGTAAACGGAAGAATTTTTGTAATATGGATTCGACAATATGAGCAGGACGGAGATGCAGTTCGTGTCACTTTATAACCTCCAGAGGGAAAGAAAGGCTGAATATAAGAATCATGAAATTAGACAACTGATGTGCTAAGGTGGTGACACATCTCCATTGAATGGGAGTTGTTCCAAAACACCGCTTATGTCCTCCGGGTGGAATGTAACTGGAACTACGTTGGGCAAATTGAAAATGTGTTGCGGGGTGATAACTTTGAAGTCCCTTAAGTGGTTTGAAAAAAATGCGGGGCAAAATAACAGCATTTATCGATTGACAGAGAGGCGGCGTGTCAAAAAGTGCAGATAAAATCCTGTCTTTCAGCGACGAAAATGCGGCGTGCGGATTTATGCGCCTAGAGTTTTCCCTCACTACACTATCATTCTTGGTTCTTTTTACTACAATGATCTAAGTAACCACGGATAACACACAGGATGAAGGTATTTTTTGGTGCAACGCGCTTACTTGAGAATCGAAGTTAGTGGCCTGATTACTAGATGGCCTGCTTGTTGACGGCCTAGTCCGAAAAATAAAAATTTCAGAAATATCCAGTTTTTTGTGTAATGGAAACAAAATGTTTTTTCTTTCTTTTCTATTGCGCCTTATGATTTTTCTTAGTTTTCAAATTTTTTATCTGCTAACATGGAACGGTGAGATTTTTTAGACTAGCATCACTCATATACATACCTAAATATATATAAATGAATATATATGTGTGCACAAATAATCCTACTTTAAGGAGCGTTTTATTTTCATAGTCACTTTAAGAGACAGAAGCTTCTTTTTTCATGAAAATCGGAATGTCGTCACGCTCAGGTGCAGGCTGACAGACAAAGTATTTGATCCAAGATGCGTCTAGTTCGGAGAGCCTGAAGTTGCCACAGCATTTAGCCCTAGTACAATTTCTTAATTTTATGCTAGGCTTTATGGGATTTTTATGGCGCTTGTCGAAAACTGAAGCTTAAACAGAAATTGGCCTGTGCATCTTTGTCCAGCCAAGTAAAACATTTAACGCTATTTGGATTAGCATATGGCAGGTAATCGATAAAAATGCGACGTTTCTCTTAAAGTGGTGCGTCGAATTTCATAGGATTACATGAGTAACTAGTGCTAGACTCCAAAATTTTATTTCCTTAAAAATGGATATTATAATCTGATAATACGTTTGTGTCACTTTAGGTCTTTCTATAAATAGCAGTAATATTGGCATTTTGATTTAGTGAGTAAGAATAAGTACGTTGATGATTGGAGAAAAGGACGATCTGTGCAGCCGTTTCTTGCCTCACGGAGCATGTCCATATTTGTGCCATAATATCTTTATCACAAGATTGCATCATCTTCTGTGAAAAGCACGTGCCTCATAGCCCGCTGGGCCCGTATAGGAACGGAGGTCTTGGATATGAATTTTTGGGTGGAGTTAGGGGAGCAGGACCACAAAACTCCTCCATAAGTTAGGTACGGTAATGAAAGCGATGACAACAATGGATTCAGAATTATAACTTTCGAGTTGCCAAACGCTTAAGTTCTTTGGAAGTCTTATGCAAGAAAAACGTTGAAACATTTCAAAATGTTCACTAACGGGCTATCCGAAAGTCTCCCATTTTCCTACTTACTGAGGCCGAACAGGACCTTCCTCTAGTTGGCTGCTTTGAGTGACTTTATTAAGGAGCATAAGTGGCAGGCCACCATATTCAATAGCAAAAGTGGTCTTTTGGAAGTTGGAGTAACTTGATGATGTCTGTGTCTCGAAGTTTCATGGCTGGCCATTTCCAAACGTATTATCTCGAAAGATGCGTCTCGTGTTCCTCGAAAATACCTCAAATAAACGAGACTGAAGCTCGGTCATTTAGCTGTATACATGTTCTTTGTGTCTTTCCAATGAATCAGTACATGCATGTCTGTTTACCGTTGTTGAGCGATACTGATACCACCGATCGTCACAAACCAAATGCTACAGTTACACGAAATGGTAGCGTATAAAAGGTGAGCTTCTTGGAAATAGCATTGTCGAGGGGTAAAGGCCTTTGCAAATTTACGTCAAATGAATAATGTAACAAACCTGAATAAATTCATTTGAGATTTGAAGAAAATGAGAGAGGCATCACCGGCTAAAATGGAAGAACACGATCGCAGATACAAGTTCGGGGTGGTCAACGATTATTCCACTCAAAACTATTTTTGTTGTAGTCGGTGGTAGTGGTTCTAACGGTGCTGCTGTTGTATTATGATGTAGGTGATTTTAACAAAAAAAGCAAGTGACGGATGGAATTATGATTGAAGTGTGTTTTGGGACATGGTCGGATAAAAATAAATTTCAAGGGAATCCGAATTTATCATGAAGGTTAATGTCCACCACAAAGAAAAACTTTGCCTTTTTATGTTTTTTATGTAACAAATGCACCGTATTTCTGAAAGGAGTTCGTGGTTCTTGAAAGAAATCTAACTGAAATAAAATACTGAATGGTGATAATTACATTGCGAATCCTCGGAGATTTGCGATAGTTCAACGGTCATGTATACCACATCGCTAAAAGCGAACGTGAAAATGACAACAGGCTGGTCGGATCACTTTGAATTCATGCAGATTACAACATCAGTTGTCATCTTCCCTCTGAATTAATCACTTTATTTATAAAAGCATTGAGCATTCTCAACAACGAACCATTCATTAACTTATCTGGAGTTCCCATATGTATATCGATTAGTTTTGTAGCATTCGAGCCCTCTATTGGGAACAGTATCTTTCTTTATTGAACTTAAATCTGGATGCTGTTCATGGTGGCCATAGTCGTTCTGTCTGAGTAATGCGACTAGTGGTAATCGATCCGCAATATACAAAATTGGATGAAACTTATGAAGCGAAAAATAAAGCTTTCCTCATCCAAATTAATCTTTCCTTCAGTGGTTCCTACTGGGCGATAAACAGCAGGACTGCGCAGTCATTAAATGAGCAATCCTGCTTAGCATTAGAGCGACGGACGGGCCCAAAGTACCCCGAATCGAAATGGCAAAACATTGCGATTGTTCAAAATTTTGTTATTTTGCTTGACTATCAGTCCTACATATTTCCCGCAAATTTTTATGTACTTAAACAAAAATATTCAATTTCATTTTCGAAAAATACAAAAATATTTCTCAAAGGCAAAACGGCATAGTTTTCTCTGGGATACATTATAGTTTCGAAAGTTGGTGTGTAGTAGAAACCACTCTGCTACACTTTTAATTCTTAAAATGGATCTTTTCAGCGACTGTATGCAGTGTTGTGAAATGAAGCATGAAAAATTTCGCCGGAATGATCCAACGCAATGAAAGTTTACTGATTGGCAACCCTAAAACCATTCGGTTTTAGCTGGCAAAATTTGGCAGACTACTCCAGGAATAAATCTAATGCATCATAAAGTTGTTTGTTCGCTGGGCTTTGCGATGGTATTATTTACAGTATCCAGTACTTTCAGTAAGATTCATGTCGGTTTCACCATGATTCTCGAAAAAGTAATCATGACATGCAAATATGGCATGAGACATGTTCTATCTAAGGCGGCGCAATTACATCGACGGTCTACTACTGTCATTGATATGTAAATAATTTTGTCCATAATTTGGCCCTCGGGAATGTAGTTTTCACTTTGTGGTTTTTTTGCAGACAGATAATTCCCTACATACAGAAACGAAGACCATGCTACGCAGTATGCAACTAGTTTGTAAGTGGGAAATGAATCCTGCGTCTTTAGCGATGGGGGTAAGTGCAGTTCCATTTTATTATGTCACTTTTTTAACAAAAAGTCAAGTTTTTCAGGTATCAGATCAAAATATACTGACAGAAATGACAACAAGCGGAGAATTTCATCGCTTCTACTAAGTAATAATGAATTTTTCTAGCTAATTTATTTGAATGATTTTGCTTCTAGTTCCCACAACCATGGCTATCTTTGGAGGGACGATATATTTGGGGTGGCGGACTTATAAATCCACCCATTCCCCATATATCGAAGAAAAATGCACTTCCAAAGTACCACTTGTTTCCACCTCATCGCCAAAGATGATAACTCCCGAAGAACTGGCTTTACATCGAAGTGCAGAAGACGGTGGTATCTGGATGTCGCTTGAGGGAAAAGTTTACGATGTGACCAATTTTGTTGAATCACATCCCGGTGGTGATAAAATCTTGCTGGCCGCTGGGGGCGATGTGGCTCCATTCTGGTCTATTTACGGTTTTCACTATGAAAGCCATGTCACAGACCTTATGAAAGAATACTATATCGGCGATCTGACCGTAACGGTACATGAGTACTCAGCAGTTTTCTACTGTTATACATTTCACCCTAGTTCACATTTTACATGCAAATATCCATCTCCCTGGAAGATTTTGTGCAACTTTCTCTGTGTATGTTGCACAAATGAGTTGGCTTTCGAAATTTGGAGCCTAGGGAACTGCTCAAATTAACCAGATAGACTGACAGTCTACTGTTTATAAGAACTATTGAGAGATCGCAAAATAGACCATTTTCATGTCACAGGTTTTGAACTAACCTGTGTTTTTGTTGATTTCATTCCTAAGCCAATGCAACCAAATTTAAGTGAAAATAATCTTATCGAGAAGATAGTCTCTGGCTTTGTCTTCATTACGATTTCAGCCTAATAAACCTTCAGAAAAACCACTGGTTATCTGTACTCTTATCTATGACAGCTCTGTGCCCGGGGCATCCACGCGACAGACGCACCCCGTTTCTCACAAAGGGTAGATCTGTATTTGTGGCCGAGCAGTACTGGCCGTCCCATTTTGCTTTTTGGTGTACTTCCCTCTAGATAAAGTAGGCAGACTGTCCAGTTGACTAAGCGTTGACAAAAGCCAAGCAGTTTTTCTCTTGGCCATCAGAAACGAACTTAATGGAGAGATGAGATGTAAGGAATTTAAGTAGAATGCCGTCTATTTCGATCATTTTATCTGTCACACAAAATTTTTATACCGGTGGGAATGACCAGTCTAGAGTTTAATGCTAACAAAAGTGGTCCCAGAAGAAAGCCCGTGCCAATCGCATCTCGTTCGACATAATATACTTGGATCATTATCAGTTTTCCTTAGGGTTAGAGCCTTTACTGGAAAACATCTTGATTTGGTGGAGAGATTAGTTGCTCTTTGCCTCATCGGTAGACTGTTGCTATGCAGCGGAAAGTCATAGACACTACCAACATGACTCATCTAAAGCGGCAGTACAGTAGATTCAATGGTAAATTTTCTAACTGACCTCATGTCACAGTGGTAAACTTGATATCATTAAAATATCTCACTACGGGCATTTGGATAATGTGGAACTGGATTCTGTAGGACATTTATGGAAATATGAAACTTAAGGTAAACACGACATCTTATTTTCCCATCTGTAGATTTTCTGCTCACCCTAACAGCAGACTGCTGTGAAATAAGAAACTGATGGGTTTTTTCGCCTTTCTTAATAGTGATTTACCGTGGCACCACACTTACAAGAAATCAAATGAGTGAGCTTTGTTCAACCTATAGGAGGCAAAATGCGAAGGCGGATGAGTTGTACTTGTCTAAGCTCTTTAAATCGTACTCATTTTTGAAATCATTTAGCATATAGGCCTACTAGAGATTTTAAGACGACCAGCAGCACTACGTTTTCAATCAAAATTTATTGTTTTGGCATCTTTTTTTGCATGCATCAGCACCGTGGAAGTCCCACGCCCCCCAGCCTTCAATGCCTAATGCATGGAAAGGGAAACTGGCAACCAGGACCCCAGAACTTGGAATGGCGCGGGACCATCTAAAGTTTCAGTAGGTGTGGTATAGCAACGAGTCGGAAAATATCTAATTACTATCTATCGCCAGGTTGACAGGCATACTTGGGAGTCAAAGCGCTGACTTTTGGACTGACAGAAATTTAGATCAGTTGACCACTGCTAGGTGTTGTAGTGTCGTAATAATTCTCATTACTCATTTCGGTGAGAGAAAAGGTTTACGGCAGTCCATTCCAATGTATTTCCTTGGTTTCCTAAGCCTCTTAGTATGCTTCAGAGCGGCATTTCAGTATGATAAGTATGATGACGACGTGCCTTGTTGTACTCGCTAAAGAAAGCACCTTCACGACTTGTTCGGACAACGTACTTACTTATTTCAGACCCCTCCTCGAAAAGAAATTACCAAGGGTGGTCCATATGAAAACGAACCTGAGCGCCATCCGGCACTATCCACTTTATCAAGTGCTCCAAGAAATGCAGAAACCCCACCTGAACTGATACCCGATCACCCAATCACCCCAACCGAGTTGTTTTTCATTCGTAACCACTTGCCAGTACCAGATATAAAATTAGAGTAAGTACTTGCGTTCATTATTTCTGTTTATATTCTGGCATTAATGGAGCTCATCAAAAACCGAATCTTCATTTCTCCACTTCTGGCGCACGATTTAGTGTTTACGAGCGATGTATATACATATATACATATATATGTACATATATACCACAGGTCCGTTCAAAAGTCAAGTGCTACCAGAACCATTTCTGGGAGGGAGGGAAAACCAAAGGTGAAATAGTGGAAAAAGAAATACTTGCGAAGTTCACAACACATGGTATCTCCTCCAGTATCTACCTCCACGACAGCTGCTATCCTTAAGAAACCATGGAAGTAATATGCGATGAAACACTATCAGCACTCACAACACGCCGTTAGCCATTATTGGAGCCATGTAGATTGACTTTTGCCCCGGTTCTTATTCTGTGCCTTATGCTATTTTGTTATCAAGCGTCTGCAGTAACCTCGTACGCCTGAATTATCCAGGACCGTATTTATAACCCGTGATAAATGTGTTTTAAGTCGATACAGTTTTTAATTGGTAGTTTTATGGAAATTCAACAGATTCACCTAATAATATACATTAATCGGACTGGCAAGCCCGATGAAAATATATCAGTATCACTTTTATGAGCGAGTTTGACCGTACCAACAAGCTTTTCAGAGCAAATAAATGTGATCCGGTGGTGCTCCCTGAAAACTTTGTCCCTGTAGCGCTAAATATTACCAGATCGCTTTGCTATCTTTGCGTTAATGTTCGACGGATGGCTGTTTTGAGTACACCTCATGCGCAGACCTCAGGTTTTCCAGTCATCCTTGCACTCGGTAGGCGCTAGAAGCATTAGGGATCACTATTAGTACATGACAATCGCCGCAACCAGGATTCGAACCAGGGCTTTTCAAGTGGTTGGAATGTTACCACTGTGGCAACAGCTCCCCTCTACGTTATTCAGAATTTTCGAGTTGCGCTTTTTTCAGATCTACTCTTCACTGCTGTGTACACACATATCAAATGCACTGGCTTGAAAGAAACATTGCGCTAACGCAGTAAACTTGTGAATAACACCGAACGGAAAGATGATGGAGGGGAGAAGAAACAGCAAACAATAGGGAATAGAAGGCGTTTTATCATCGCAAGCCTTTCAGGATTTTCGCAAATTTTGTGTTGGTCTTTCGAGAAAAACTAATTCGACAAACAGGCCATACAGCAATGGCCCAACTGATTTCAATTTCGTAGTGTTGGTAGAATATGGAGAATTTAGTGAGTAACTCCGAAATTAGTCGTGAAATGTTTGATCTTGTCGTTCAGTCTTTAGAAAGAATTGGAATGTGGCTAGATTACGGTGATTAGGTAATGATTTGTGCATGCCCACGGAGTGACTGTCTCGTTCTACGCTGTTAACAGAGGTAGGTAATGATTTGACGATGGGTTGGTAAGAATATGAAAACCTTAACTAGTGAGCCGGCTAGGGTAAGCTTAGTTAGACTGCATGATTGTGGTCCACGGAATGCACCTATACGATGGTTAGAGTCAAAATGTGGTAAGGCTCGACGCTGCAGTCATTTGCGCTGTTTATTCGAAGTCTTTCCTCTTCTGCACGGTTCTCCAGCTTATTTTTTGCATTTAATAATTTATTACTCCCCATTCCTTCTTCCTCTTCTGGAGCAGATGATTCTTGATTTAGCAGCCAGGACCAGACCATATTCGTGCAAGGCTAATGGTTGTGCAAACCGAACTTTGTTTTACCTGACCGCTGATTTCATCCCCACTTAACACGGACTGAATTTCAGTTTCCATCGCTGAGACTAGACTAGAGTCAGCCGATGTAAAACTCACAAAGGACGTTTTTTGCTTTTCTTTGGGTAATTTCAGTTCAGTCCTAGTAACTTGGTGGATGTGGATCTGCCTTGGGGTCGATTGAGATGAAAGTAGCAAATGAAATTCCGGCATGTGCCCTCCTGTTCTGCACTTCCGACCTTCTGTTACTTCCGCTAAATATATTCTGTTTTGTAATCAGTAGTTTTGCTTATAGAACTTCTGACAATATAAATTCAGTGAATTTGGCTACATTAAACAAAGATCTGTTTGGAGTATTGTTCAGCTCACTTCCTTTTCTTTATTTACAGAAGACCCATTATAACATTCTAGATAGTCGAACGTTATTATATTCCGAATACTTATTTAATTCTCCACTTTCGAATTTCAGGGAATATAAACTGAATATTAGGTCTCCATCTTTGCACGGTAACCATGAGGTAATGCAGGTCGATCTGGAGCTTGACACACTGAAAAATGAATTTCCTCAGCACAAACTGATTTCCACAATTATTTGCGCCGGTAATCGTCGATCCGAAATGATCAAAATGGAATCAGTTCAAGCCAAAGCAGCAGGCCGTAAACCAATTATCCGTGGCCTGTCGTGGAATCATTCCGCCGTATCTACAGCTGAATGGACCGGTGTCTATCTTCGAGACATTCTGATAAAATGCCTCTCCCCAGATGGAAAAAAATATAGTGATGAAGAATTATTGGAACAGGCCCGAAAGGCAGGTATTCAACACGTTCAGTTTGTTGGTAAGTCAGTTCGTCTGCTTGTGGTTCAGATAAGAAAAACTCAATAAATTTAATCTTTTTTGACATCTCCAATCAACGTGCAATTTCACTAGTCTCACAGTTGCCACGTAACACTCAACTAAGATCACTTGGCAGTGTTATGAGGACCATTATTCAGTTATGATATGCTAATCACTGTTATCATACTTTTTCCACACGAGTGATGCTTCGTTTTAATCAACACCAAGGCTGAAATTTATCTATTTTCTTTTCTAGTTTCATTGTGATAGCGATTTTACAGTTTTGTTCATTTCCGTCTCTTAGCATAGAACCAGAATATCAACAACTGCGCAACTTGATCTAATCCTTCAACAAAATCTGCATAGCCGTTCCTCCGGTGCTAAGCAGAATCACACACACACACGCACGTACATACGTTTGATCATTGTTTGAAACCCCTAGAAGCCAGTTCTAGAGGTACTCATTGAGTCTAAATAGATTAGGGTGGTTGGTAAGCTATGGATCTGTTCGTGGACCAAATCCCTTGGTATTTGTTCTTTTCCGAGGAAGTGGCAGTCGACAGGTGGGCACAGATGGTTATTTCATGACTCGGAAAATGCCTGGAAGCCTTAATGGTGGACCAGCTCGAATAAGTCAAATTACATGCTGGGATTAAGGTCCGCAACGGCCTCCGGGTAGCAGTTGAAGATATCAGATGATATGGATAAACCCTGAACCCAGTGGCGTCTCTGCAACCGAAATCTCTCCTCCTTCTGCATATTACATCGTTTGTCCATACACAGCTCTTCTTTCGTTTTTCTTTCCTTAGAGGAGTGCTACGAGGTAAACACGAAAGTTGCGATACGTCAGTGCGCGATTTGCTTTTTTGAAAATTGAACATCTTGGATGAGGGATAATGTCCACAAATTACATTGAGAACAACACAACGTGGCGAACAAGCTCGTTTTCAGTCATTCGTGTTCATGCCAATACATGACATTAAATATGATTTGGAGATGTTTCAAGGGAAATTGTCGGTTTGCAGTCACATCAGCTCACAACTCTAAGAATGCATCCGTGTGTATGTGTAGTTGATCAATTTGTCACACGACCAGGATGCAAACCACTTGTTAAATAATGACAAGTGGGCCAGGGAATTTTAAGAGCCTGGACAAATTGTTTCTGAGCGCATAGAGGGGGTTACACAAACGGATAGATACGGCTTCGGCTGTGTTCAAGATGCGACACTTGACAGTTCTTGATTGTCCGCTCCTAACTTTGTAGATGGTGCGAAAAGCACTTGTCACGTTCACTCGGTGATTTGACTCACGCAATGTTTGAGCAAACCGCGCTAGTAATTATCTTAATTGTTCCTATGCTCAACCAAGCCGGGAGGTGTTTACGAACGCGATCGGACAAACGCCTGGTCATGCGGCCAATTAC
>LUCM01009638.1:37596-58930 GCA_008360955.1 Fasciolopsis buskii | reverse complement strand
GTTCCATGTTGTCTTCGATAAACTGATAGTTGTGCAGGTCCGTCCTGCCGTCGCCTTATGTACACGTTTAAGTATGCTAAACTATGGTCGGCTTCTGTTTCTAGTGTATAATGTACGTTTGGATGGACACTGTTAAACGTGTGTAACATGTGGTTTACGTCTGCATGTTGCTCTACAACACATAGTATATCATCAACATAACGTTTGTAAACGGTACAGTGCCTAATTGGTGAGCGCAGTTCATTATTCCCCAGTTTGGACATAAAGATGTCAGCAAACAATGTATTGGCATGAACACGGATAACTGAAAACGTTATTGTTCTCAATGTGTTCTGTGGGATTTTTCAAACGTTTGAAACAAACAAATTACATTGTAAGACAACCACAGGTTTCGCTCTTTTCAAAACTAGGTCCACTGCAAAACGTCCAATCCCAAACATGAAACTCAAGGCGAGCAAATGTTTTGACTTTTGATTTTTTATCTTTTACTTCCCCTATTAATGAAATAACAGTGCACATCACTTTTCAGGAGGAGGGCCGCAGACAACAGAGGGCTAGCCAAGTAGGGAAGTTGACCGACGGCGGAGAGTTCGAACCCGCAACCTTTACGTCCAAATTCCACAATCCCATGCGCTCGGCCACCGCTGGCCAAACTCTATTTGAAACAAATGAATAGAGATGAGCAAAGGAGTCTTTCTAGGGGAAGGGTGTTTTAAGGCCGGTATGCTGATCTGGTAAAGTCACGTCAGATGCATAGTTTTCTGTCGTGTCTTCTGAGTGAGAGTGGTCAACTTGCAGTCGCACTAATCGAAATGTCCAAAGGAATAGCTGTAGGTGTATTAGCCAGGCTCAAAAAAACCTTTGTGCCCCTTATACCATTTTGATACTGATTGGGAAACTGTCACATTAAATTGCAAAATTGCAAGGTGAGTACAGACAACTGTTATTTTAATTTGAAGATGTAATACTAGTTATTTTTTCATATTCAGCAAGCCTCATAAGTCAGTGGGTATTACCAATGACTGATCGGTCGTGTCATTTCATGGTGCCACCAAAGAAGGGCGTTGTCAAATCATTGGTGTTACTTATTGATTTGTGAAGTTCTGCAAAAGCAACGGAGCCAACTAGCGTTCGGTTCTCAAATTGTTCTGGTGGATATCCGAAAAAGTTAACAGTTTCTCATTTTAATCTAATATTTTCTCAATAATTCTTTAAATGTCATAACGTGTATTCGCGATTGCAGTAGTCACAATAGTGAGAGTAGGAGTGACTGAATTAAGAACTGACACACTCCTGGCAGTTCCATGTTCTTTAATTTTGCGAAATAGCTGTATTGCTGTTCAATCGATTTAGATTGCATCACATCCACATCAAAGAAAATAGATTAGCGTTGACGTCATCACTTAATTCGGAATTGTCGGAGAGCTTGCAAACATAATACCCGGCCTAGATACCTATTTGTGAATGAATAAGTGACTTCTTTCTGGGTCCTTTTTAGTCGAGTTCACATCCTAATCAAAACTACAATTTTTCCTCCGTAAATTGTTTTGGGTACCTTTTTACGCGGCGTAGCTTTAATTTTCTGTTGAACACTCTTTTTGTCAAATGAAGCTTTGATCTATGTTTTCTATATATTATAGGCCGAATGCTGTAGAAGTTTGTGTACTACCCAGTTCGCGTTTATCTCTTGCTTCTCTTTTATTTGGTTTTTCCAACCTAGATTCCGTGTCATGTGACATGTAGGAAAGTCATTTTTGCCTTTATTTTCAATCTCTAATTTCGATTAAGTAAATTTTTGTCCATTTCTGTATTTGTGTCATTTCTTCTAAGTCAATCTAATTATTCGTAAAACAATGTCATGTGCATACCAGCGATATATGGTCATCTGTTGCATTCTCCTTCGTTACCTCGAACATTTTCTATGAATGGCACCCACAATGAGTGACCACACGGACACAATTTTTCTTTGATGATGCAGTTTCCCGTTAAGTGGGAAATGCATCTGATGAGCTTTTTCAGGCTCTCCCATGGCATTATTATTGATAAGTGGCCGAAACAGAAGTATATCAAGACGGCTTTGCTTCGTTCACCTGTTTCCGCTGACCAAAGCACCAGATTCCTTTGAGCCCGACCACTATAAAACTTAGGATACAAAAAATCATGTTGGACAATAGAGCATCCATAAGACGTGAGTTCACTAATAGCGAATGCTGGAATGTTCGGCTGAACAGAAGCAAAAGTTCCATTTGAAGACTTATGATCTGTGAGAAAGCCAAAACGGTGGACAGTTCCTTACTGTCGTTAAGCGCAGCTGGAGATGCCTAAACTTACGGTTTAAAATTTTTGAAAAGCTCAGAACTCTATCCTTTTCATTTTTACCAGATTTAAGCACTCGTAAATGATATTGAACAATGAAAATTTTCCCTCAACGGGTTTCTGACAAACAGTTTAACATGTCAGATGTTGCATTTTCATGGCTTTTTGTGAGATTTCATTGTTGTACGGTCTGATCTTTGGAACCGAGCAAGCAAAAACAATTAACATCTGGTTTTTGATGCTGACATTGTTGTTAGCAGTTGAAAGAAAGTGGAAATCATCGTGGGTTGGAGGCACACTCTCATAACTGTAACTCAATTCCAGCAATCCGCAGGTCGTAAGGTAAACAAAAGAAGCAATAATTATAGCTGGCATCCTACAGAACTACGCAATTACCGCCTTAATACAACGGACTTAGTGTGAAAACGTCCGACCAAACATACATGGTTTTCGGGAGTTTGTTCGGCATGCGTGGGTGGCATTACCACCGAGGTAGAAAACTCCACGGCTAGATTAATTGTACACATGATTTTGTCGAACCCGAAAGATTATACTCTTATTAGGGACGTTGGGTTGCATTTCCTACCCGTTTCCGATTCCGGGCACCAATTCACACCTCCCATTCATTAGTACACATTTGGCGTATTACGAGTTGTATCTACCATGCATCCTTGGTCTTAGCGAAAGCGGTTCAGAATTGGTGTTCTCTATTGAGTCGTGAATCAAGCATCGCTCCCAGATCTCAACAGTGAAAGAATTCACAAATGTTGGCAGTGGTGAGATCTGGTGATGCGAATTGTTTGCCACTGGGTGTTGCGTAATGGGACTGAAACCGACATTGTCATGTCATCGATTATACCTTACTTCGTTGGACTGTCCCGAATTGTTGCTGTTGCAGTTGCATAGCAAAAGTCAACACTGTGGCTTTGAAATTTCCCTACCGCTAGTCCGTTGTGTTAATGTCCTATTTTTGATATCATCCCCGACTGATTACTCCCCAATTATCCATTTGTCACTCGGGGATAATTATGGACGGTTACGGAATTGCATCCAAGTTAAGGCAGGTCAACGCATAAATGAAGAGGAACGTGGATGCATACGGCTATTGAGTGCTTAGCGTGGAGGCTGAATCTGGTTGAATGAAATAGATCACAAGGTGGTGGCTGCCTATTGGTTAGCGAAAAAGTATAAAAGGCAGGAAATATGTTATCACTAGCCATTGTAAAAATGGCTTAATAAAGCGCTTGCCTCAGGGACACGCAGGACGACCGCGTTTTGTCTAATATGCAGCCATACCACTGGCTAGTGTAAAAGAGGCATTTGTTCATGAATTTAAAGAACAATAACTAAAGTCTTAGTGTTAACGTGTTATCAGGCGGACGACGACTTCGCGATACTCCTAAGTTCAATGGGGGGTATTGACATTCTAAACACTTATCGCGCCTCCCAATTCCTTAATGAATTCAAAAATAGATCGACATATATGTATATTCCACAGTTACTGACTCTTGTGACAGCAGCAGTCTCCCTTCGAAGCTCCTAGGCATTGCTGACCGTCATTGAGGGTGATACCCGAACAAACTTGACCCAGTAATACGGACCAACCAGAAGGGTCTCGACAGGGTAGTGGTAACACGCATGCCTCTCATGCTAAGTAACTCGGGCTCAGACCCTGGGTGCGATGATGGATATGCACCACTGATGAGTTCTAATTAGAGCGAAACTCGAGCCCGGTGCTTCCTGAATGCAGGGTTTACAGGAGGGCCAGCAGTTTGTGTGTTGAGAACAGAATCCGAAAGGCAGTTAGTCAGAGCAAAACTGACATCTTGAATATAAAAAACTGGAAATACTACGCAACTTTCTCATTAGTTCTGATGCTTGTCCAAACGGATGGTGAAACAACCTATTTTAATTAGACATAACCTCTTTCATCTGCAGTTAGAGCAAACGTTTTTAAACATTCGTCAGAGCACTCGGAATTTATACTACGTATTTTAGCCATTCCATAGCAGTTGCTTTCTTCATCCTGATATCTATATAACAAAGTCGCATCCGCCTCATAAATGCCTTGATATTATTCCCAAAGGACTTTCTGTTGGCATCAGTGGAAGAATGGCCGGTTCGTGCTTCTCGATGTAGTATAAAAGCAACGAGAAACGTTGAAATAAACCTGTCTCTAGCAATCGAGCTTTCGTTTATGACGTTCCCCACATGTGCAGTTCCAGATATCCCACTCCATTTTGATGTGTTGTAAATCTTTTGAGTGAGTGAAAGTCCTTTTTCAACGGACCAGTCAAAATTACTGGAGAGCGGTTTAGCCGATGGAATAAGGCAGACGTTTATAGATTTTTCAGTGCAGCTCTAAATTTCAGAAAGCACATTTAGCCTGACAGAGTAAACTAGCCACTTCCTGATATTTCGAAATTCTTTTTCGAGATGCACATAGTAAGAAAAGATGGGGGAAAGTAAAATGTCAAAATATTTTACTGTGAACGATGAGTGGATGTATCACTTATTTACAGAACAAACTGACTTAGTGTGAACCTACAGTATTTTGACATGCCACTGCATCCCTGGAAGTCAGTAAACGAGGTAAGGATCAGTGTACAATGTTCTCGAGTCTACTGAAAGTTACGAAGGTAATCTCAGTTCTCCATAGGGGAAATCTAAATAGTACGCTCTCTGTGAATTTGCGGCCTATAACGGTGGGATAAGCGGAAGAACAATAGCTTTTTGTCTTAGGTGGTATTTCGCAGTAACGATGTAATGATGAAATTTCCGCAGGTGCATATAACCGGTTTCGCTGTTGTTGCTGTTGTTGTTGTTGCTGCTGCTGTTGTTGTTGTTCCCGTCGTCGTCGTCGTCGTCGTCGTTTCCGAGCTGTGCAAAGCATACTATTGCCCACAAAAAATAATACTGGATTGAGATCTTTTAAGGGAACTGGCTGCTAGCAGCGTTTCAGTTCTCAAAATATACAAAAAACATTTTGAAAGCGAAAAAATTTCTTTTCAATATATCACTTCAGACATTTGCATAAGTAGTACTGGCTGAGATCTGTAAAAAATGTGTGACTATCGCTTGCATTGAGTGAATTACAACAATATCTTGGTACGTTGACAACCGATTGGAATTTCATGGTCCAAAGGATAGGTATCAGAGAATAACACAAGGTGTGACCGGGGAAATTCAGGTGCTGACGTTAAAACAAAAACGACCTTGAACATTTTGGACAGAGGTTGAACATGCATCAGGAATTATTAAATTCGTTTCCTGGAATAGATAGTGCCATAGGCGGCGAAAGATTACAGTTCTTAATTGGTTCTAGTTTCAATATTCTAATTGCAAACAGATTTAGCGCTCACAAACGAAATTTTATGCATTTGTTTGATGACAATCATCGTTTTGAAACGGCAGTGTTTAGGGCTGACAAAAGAAAAATTTAATGTCCCCGGTCGTGTTGCAGAACTGTACTGATTACTGCATTTTAACGGCCATTGCTAAGAGAAGACGGGACTTGTTCAGACATTCAGTTGAATAATCGCCTCGTCTTGTGCCCAGTGCACCGCGGACTACAAGGAGCACGTAAACTGATACAACACAAAAGATTGGGATGTATGAGGCAACACATCCTTGGACTGCTGAATTATAAGTGGATTAGTCTTTGACAGGACTGATAAATTCGCGGCATTCAAAGTTCTCCCAATGGTTTTAGGTAAGTAGTGTCCTAACAATTCGAAAGGTTTTTCCTCTTAAAAGGGTACGGGAATATATACTTCTTTCTTATTCTCTAATTGCATTCTAGACAGATAATTTTTTGTCATTGTATATCTCCGTAAAACCACATCCAGATAACCATCTGTCTTCAGCAATTCTCGTATTGTCTCCAGCTCCTTACTGAATGTCTCGGGTCTGCAAATCTTTCTCACGCTGTATGCCAAGCAGCTTTCTGAATTCCTCTTGTGCCTTAGAGGGACAGCTAGAGAAATGCGTGTATTGTGCCAGTCAGGTAAATCTACCAAATACATTTCCTTCTATGTAATTGTTCTCACCACGACACAGGCCTGCATTCAGGCACCCGAGAAAATTGACATTTTTCTTACTCGGTCGTAAACTTGGTAGTCGGAAGTGTTGTATTAAACGCAAACAGTAATTCGTTAGGGTCTCTCGCAGAATCGTCAATGATGAATGTGTGATCCATGTATCTGGTATAAAAATCCCCGCTAGAGATGATGTTACCCAGCAGACCGCGCTCCAGTTTGGCCAGGAATATACAAATGCCTGGGTCGATATATCGAAAACAAATAACATTCTATGGATTCGTGGTGGTGGCACCCACTGCTTGGGTTGTCATTCCAGAAAAAGGGATAAACTAGGTTGGGCAGTGAAACAGTCACAAATCAGTCTGCATGCGCATAGGTCATCTTTCGATACGGGTAATGGACTGTTGAATACTGATCTGTCGAGAATGACATAAGTACTTTTGTAGTCTACCGATAATGTCGCAATCACTTTAGTTTTATTGTCTAACATTACCACATGGGATTCACTACTTATAATAAAATGGCGATAATGAATCGCGATGATCAGTATGCAAACTGATAGACGCCATGTTCAGTTCTATTAGTGAATTCATATGCCAAGAAAATTTCGCTCGCTGCTTTGTGCATCACAAACCAGTATGATATTCGGTTTGGGGCAAGCAGATATGTATAGATCAGGAATCTTTGTTTTAGACATCTATTGATACTGGCCACCAGAGAACCTAACGGAGGTGAGCAATTTCTGGACATTCGGAATGAGTCATCTGAGCCTAAAATAACCTGTGAGAGAACAAAAAACCGCAAACCTTTTACATTATTCTGGTCTCCTCATTTCGTAGTTATTAATGACAAATGTGATTAATATTTTGGAATCTACAGGAGTAATATCATCAGGTGGTTTATGATAAGTATTCGCTGTATTTTGCTATTGAAACGTTTGACCAGGTGCTGACGTCGACTCTAGTGCGGGAGCATTTGGTGCTTCGTTGCCAATCGATTGGGCTTTAGATCCAAAGAAAGATGTCATGCTTGCATTTGATATGAACGGGGCACCGTTGACTCGAGACCACGGAGCACCTCTCCGCTTGATTATTCCGGGGGCTATTGGCGCTCGGCAAGTAAAGTGGCTTAAAGAAGTAAGCTTCTAAGTCTACGCTGAAATGTGTGACTACATTGTTTCTTGTTCTTGTTTTCCACTTCTGAGTGAATCGCTCTTTGTGAAATGCGATGTGGAAAGTAGTCCAAGTCGCAGCTTCTAGCACCAAACGTGTTTTGTAGCAGTGAATCAACTTGAGTGCCTCGTTGCATTTTTTGAGCAACTCTAACGTTTCAAATTTTAGGTTGAATTGTAGGGAGACTTCTTCAGCTTTACATTGTGGTTGTACATAGTTAAATTCTGTTTACGCGAAGTGATTCAGCATGTGATATCATCGCTCAGCTCACCATCAAGAAACCATAGAAGCATTTTACATCTGTTTCATCCTTATTAGGAATCAATCTGTTTACTAGGTTTTTCGGCGCCTATCGACAAACGAGGAAGTCCGCTTTAGGCAATCTCCGCCCTCCTATCCAATGAAAATATTTTCCAGTGTAAATCTTGACGTCTCAGTCTTTGGTAGTTTGATCAAGAGGTTTGTCTACGGTTGGCTTTCTAGTAAGGGTTAACTTTAGCTTGCTAGTTCATTGCTCTTGTGAATGTTGAATTTAAACCTCAAACATATAGTTTCTGCTCAATTTATTAAGTACGATTTAGGGTGGCTATTCTGGAATCTATCAGTCACTTGATTCGCATTCCCAGATACAATTTCGTGTTCCATGTTTCTGTGCATATATATTGAGTAATATTAGTTTTGGTCCCAAGCTGATTCTGTAACGCGAAAGATACTTAGACCGACAGCGGTTTGCGTAACTCAGTCTTAACCATCATCGAGACCGTTCCATCTACTGATAGATGCCACCTCCTTTTGAACTAGTCACAGAGTTGACGACGAGAAGTAATTCCTCGCCAAAGTTGCGCTCTTTAACTGGTTCTTCTTAGCACTTTTAACCAAAATGACTAGGGAAATTGTTCCGTCTTTGGGCGAGAATTGTGCGGTTGATGTTTGTTCAGGGGGTAAGCCCTCTGTCAGCTGATCAACGAGGAGACGCCGAAGGTTTTCTGAAAGTTACACTTTATGATTGCTCTCCCAAGTCATCGGACACAATGAATGTTTGTCATAATTTGGCTGCCACTAACCGGGTTTCCCCAAGGAGTCAGCTAACATCGACTTAGTTTGAAATGAAGAGCATGCCTGGCTATTTAGTATGGTTTGGCAGATCTAACACAAGCTATGAGATCCAAATTTGTAAATTATTTGACTCCGGTGAGATCTGAACACGGCCATGTATGTGACCCACTAATTTGCTCGAGTGTGTGGATGTTATGTGCTTGGATAATGTTGACGGGTAATTACTCGGTACGGTCAGACTATCCGATGGCGGGAAAGCTTAAAAAGCAATCAACGAGCTAAGTCTGTAGCCCGCCTTAATACACAGATCGACGCTGAAAAATGCTGAATTTCTGCTTTCGTTTTTCCAGGGACATTCATCCACCTCGGAATACAAAGTGGAAATCGCTTGTTCTATACCTTCTGCTATATTTTCCTAAATAAATTAGTGGCGGATGTTTTCAAGCACAATAGAAAGTAGTCCGCCGCCTACCCGCCCAATTGCCCATTTAAACAAACACCGACCAACCACAATCATCATGGAATTAATTCTCCTAATAACTGCCCGAAAAAATGAGCTATTTCCACTAGGGTTTTCTGAAATTAACCAATAATTAACGTCAACCAGAGCAACGTTATAGTTGAATTTCCTGCCACTCCCTTAATTACCCTTCCTTTGAATGAACTGTTCAAGTGCTCTTTTGTTCTGTTGGTGGAGTGAATCTCATGCAAACTGGCGGTCTGCGTCTTTGTTGCAGTTCGAATCTCATCCCGGGGTTAACGGTCTTCCATATTTGGATGTCCTAATTTTTGCCACATTTGTTAGAAAATATTCAGTAGGTATGCTGTCTGATTTGAAATGTGTGGATGATCTGCCTTGGTGACGATCAAGATGAGTTGCAAGTTTTTGATTGACTCAATAACAGCATAGCTGTCTGGAGCACGTTTTGCAGCTTTGAAAAGCAAAATGTTGCGGCGCCCCTTGATTGGCGGGAAGCCCAGCATGATCAGTTTGCATACTGATCATCGCGATTCATTATCGCCATTTTATTATAAGTAGTGAATCCCATGTGGTAATGTTAGACAATAAAACTAAAGTGATTGCGACATTATCGGTAGACTACAAAAGTACTTATGTCATTCTCGACAGATCAGTATTCAACAGTCCATTACCCGTATCGAAAGATGACCTATGCGCATGCAGACTGATTTGTGACTGTTTCACTGCCCAACCTAGTTTATCCCTTTTTCTGGAATGACAACCCAAGCAGTGGGTGCCACCACCACGAATCCATAGAATGTTATTTGTTTTCGATATATCGACCCAGGCATTTGTATATTCCTGGCCAAACTGGAGCGCGGTCTGCTGGGTAACATCATCTCTAGCGGGGATTTTTATACCAGATACATGGATCACACATTCATCATTGACGATTCTGCGAGAGACCCTAACGAATTACTGTTTGCGTTTAATACAACACTTCCGACTACCAAGTTTACGACCGAGTAAGAAAAATGTCAATTTTCTCGGGTGCCTGAATGCAGGCCTGTGTCGTGGTGAGAACAATTACATAGAAGGAAATGTATTTGGTAGATTTACCTGACTGGCACAATACACGCATTTCTCTAGCTGTCCCTCTAAGGCACAAGAGGAATTCAGAAAGCTGCTTGGCATACAGCGTGAGAAAGATTTGCAGACCCGAGACATTCAGTAAGGAGCTGGAGACAATACGAGAATTGCTGAAGACAGATGGTTATCTGGATGTGGTTTTACGGAGATATACAATGACAAAAAATTATCTGTCTAGAATGCAATTAGAGAATAAGAAAGAAGTATATATTCCCGTACCCTTTTAAGAGGAAAAACCTTTCGAATTGTTAGGACACTACTTACCTAAAACCATTGGGAGAACTTTGAATGCCGCGAATTTATCAGTCCTGTCAAAGACTAATCCACTTATAATTCAGCAGTCCAAGGATGTGTTGCCTCATACATCCCAATCTTTTGTGTTGTATCAGTTTACGTGCTCCTTGTAGTCCGCGGTGCACTGGGCACAAGACGAGGCGATTATTCAACTGAATGTCTGAACAAGTCCCGGTTTCTTTTAGCAGGGAGAGGTAATGGCTCACTACTGATTCCGCTAAATTTAGCAAATACGATTATCTGACCTTCCAACAGTTACTTCTTATCCGTTTCAATAAAATTGTCTTCTTTGATGCAGTGTACCCAAATGTCATTCTCTGCTTCGAGTTATTTGCTGCGTCGGCGAATATGTTTCTCTTTTTATATGCGCATTTTTTTAGTACTGGTCTCTCTATTTAGCATATAATCTTAATCGTTGCCAGTGTCTCTTGTTCACTGTTTTAATAATATAAGTATACGTATTCTCTTTTTTGTCGACTTTTCCTTGTAGTTTTCAATTCCTCCCACATCGATTGTCAGCCTTTCAGCATCTTACAAAATCAGTATTGCGCAGTTCTTCTTTTCATTGGTCATCGGTTCTCGCCGTAATTTCACTTTTGTATTACCATCTAGTGTTTCGTCATCGGAAATAAACGCGGCTTATGAACGAATTGGCCTAACATCTTCCAGCTATAGGAATCCCAAACCACTTGGGATTCGCTGGAGAACCAACTTTGGGTTTGCGTTGGGCAATCCCATAAATTATACGTCCGATGGTAGGGTGACTAAATCTGAAGAATGTAGCGCTTGAAAAGTAGTATGTCTGTCATCGAAGATTTGTACCTTTATCCCTAAGATCCGGTTGGGACTTATGCCCAGCTTGCACCACCCCTCGCTGTATTCAATGGTACACAAGAAGACTGCCCGCTTATCTTCATTTGCTTTCAACTTTGTCATGGAGGAGGTTTTACAGAACGCTTTATATGGTCTCTTGAGCAATGGAATAGGACTCCTCCCAGTGGACATCGGTTTTTACTTACAGTATGCCGGTTACATTACCTTGCCGCCTATGCAATTCAACGTGCGTTGGAACTATTATAAATGTGTACATATACAGGTATATATATATATATACATCGAGTTTTTAGCATCAGGAGAGTGCATATATATATATATATATATATATATATCAGGCCTGTCTGATTTCAGCCTATATGCCATAAAAAATGTTGCACAACCGTCACAGTGGGATCGCACCTTGACGTGGCATGATGGCTTGCATGACTTCATGATCTAAAGAGCTTCACAACATGCTTATCTCAAGCCGAAGATCCAATCATGCCTGAAAGTTCATTGGATAAAGGCCTGACGAAGTAGTCTTCTGATCCTCCAGTTGTGTTAATTTGAGCTGGCAGCTCAATGGGAAAAAACGAGTTGAAGAATACTTGACGCAAGTAGATGGGCTTCCACTCGGCTATCTCACACTGCTTTGTGATCAGATTCTTGTCAGAATCAAAGGATTTGGTTGAGAACCCTAATCGATCTTCTGCTAAGCGGCTGAACTACCTAGCAGCACCCGTCCATCAGTCGCAATGTGTAGCTACACGTCCACGAATAATTCCATACTGCATCGGTCGTCGCGCAGACTAATCAGGACGGCGCTGCCCGTTGCATCGAGCGCAGGTGGGGAGTGATAAGTATGCTACTGCTCAGAGTTTCCTCTTTTATTCAACCTGTCTCTTCTGTCTCCAACCCAATCTGTTTGCCCCTTCTGCCTACCCATGGTATCTCAGTTGATAACACGCCCGATACCCGCGACGGTTTATTGTCAAGTAGTGTAGTAGGTGGTTTTCAGTCTGTTAGCTCACATTTTCTCAAGCCTCGTCAGCCTCTGCATCTGGGTTTCTTCAATGTGCGCACCTTAATGCAGGCTGGCCAACAGGCGTGTTTGGCTCTGACAGTGGACTCACTTTCGATTGATGTCTGCTGTGTGAGTGAAACAAGAATTCAGGATTCGAGTGGAGTAATTCAACTGACTGCGCCAAATGCCTTGTCAAGATATTTCATGTGAACCTCAGAAGACGATGCAGCTCATGCTGTGAGTTAATGCGGTGTAGGAATAGTCCTAAGTGAGAATGCTTAAACGACCCTTTTAGGCTAGATCTCGGTTAGCAGTCGCTTGTGCGCCGTGAGACTGTAGGAATCAATCGACGTCTCGAAGGATATTTGTGTTAAGCAAAACTTACTTGTCATCTCGTTATACGCCCCAACAGACTGCTGCGCTGGCATGCAAAAATGCGAGTTTTACGATAACCTCGTCACCCTTGCTCGAAAGCGCAAAGGCTCTGACATTTTAGTGGTGGCAGGCGATTATAATGCACGAGTTGAGAAGGTGAATGCATCGGAAGCCTGTTTATTTGGGTACTGCCTCTTGCCTGCTTAGCAAACAGGTAAGAGGTAAAGGCTTCTTCGATTTTGTGTAGACAATAAACCATCCCTATCTAGCAGCAATTTCCAGCACAGTTCGCGTCGCAAAGCGACATGGCGTTCTACTCTGAGTCAGATTGACCATATTGCAGTTAGCTACCGTTGGCGAGGTTCTGTCCAGAACTGCAGATCATACTGAACCGCGTGCGTCGAATCGGATTATGGGTTAGTTTTGATGCGGTTTTTGTTTCAGCTCATCAGACATCGATGCAAGCCACAAGCCCGACTGGCTGCCGATCGTCTATCTGATTCGGCTGTTCACAACAGCTATGAACAGGTACTATCCGAAGAACTAAGAACTTTGATGAACAGCAACGTGGACGAGCGCTGGAATCAAATCAAGTAAACGAACCATCTGGAAGCAGGTTTCGCCTGTGGTCCTAGATCTAGCGTTCATCAAAGACACTGGATCTCACGAGAGTCACTCAGCCTAATGGACTAAAAACGCCGGCTCCCTAACTGTAATGAGGTGAATGGAATGCAAAGGAGAAGCCTTAATGAATGGTCGTGAAAGCTGCTGAGTTAAGAAGATGGAAGAAGAAATTGAATTAACAGCCGCTTCAGGTAACAGTCAAAAGCTGTTTAGGCATATACGCGACGGCGATGGGCGGCGAAGTCGTATGTGATAAAATGGGAGGTCATCCATGGCAGACAACAAAGAATCGACCGCTGGGCTGAGCATTTCAAAGATTAGTATAGCTGGCCGCACTCTAATGCAATTAATTCAAAGACCACAACCGTGAATTCTCCGGAGGTGTCTCTTGATCCTCCAAAGGAAGTGGAAGTAGAGTCGGATATTCGACTGCTGAAGAGAGGAAAAGTCATTGGTCTTGATGAACTTCACTCCGGTTCATTTTGAATTGGGTGACGTCTCAAAGAAATGATTTACATTCCTGCTTTAAGATATTTGAAAGAGGGGCTTCCCATTCCCGTACGGTGAGTCAATGATTGTATCCCCTTCAAGAAGGGCACACGGAGTGACTGTGACAAACATAGTGAGATTGCTATTATTTCATTAAGTATTAAGGTGTCAGCCTCGATATTGCTGACCCTTTTGACACCATTTCGCGAGATTGGCAACCATGATCAGCAGGTTAGATTTCGTCCAGGTCGCAGTTGCATCAACCAGCTATAAAATCTTTATCAGTCACTCGAAAAGTACCATACACAGCGCCGCCGTACTATCGCAATCTTCTACGACTTGAAAGGTGCATTCAAATTAGCGGATTGGACAGCGATATTCAGTGATCTCCAACGAGAGGAAATGCCAAAGAAGATCGCAAACCTACTGCGACCGTTGTACTTGCATACATGTGATCGCTTGAAAGTATACGGTGAACTGTCAAGTTCATTCAAAATGGCTAGCGGCGTTCGATAAGGGGATCCAATCTCTATATTCTTGTCATGGACGAGGTAACGCAGGATGCTTTAGAAGGTCTCCAGGATGTACGGGTCAGACTGGGAAACAAAGAGAAGCTGTGTGACCTGGACTACGCAGATCACGTCTTGTGCATGTTCGAATCTGCGGACCATACACAACGTTCACTAGCAAGATTCAAGGTTTACAGCTCGGTTTGGCATGTGCTTTGCACCTTCAAACTGTAAAGTGCTGTTACAAGTCTGGATGACAGTAGCCCCGAACTTGAAACTGGGTGAAGAGGAACTAACGAATGTGGACCGTTTCACCTACCATGATGGCTGCGTGTCAAACGATGGTAGCACGGCAGTAGATGTGAACACGCGCATATCTGAGGTTCGAGCAGCTCACGTTGGGCTGAAGCACTTGTGGCGTCGGTCTGATATTTCACTGAATTTGAAAGGTCGTGTGTACTGTGCCGCAATGCGCTCAGTTCTGTTGTATGGTTGCGAGAAATGGCGTATGCCTGTCGGAGATGTTCGTCACATGGAAGTTTTTTGATCATCGATGTCTATCTAGTATCGCCGGAATTGGATGGAGTGACCGGGTGAGTAATTTAAAGGTTAGGAATCTAGTATTAGGTGCAGGCTCTGAGAACACCTTATCTCAGCGTATGAAGCTTAGTAGACTACGTTGATTGGGTCACGCGTTGTGTGCGGCAAACAATTGCCTACCCCACCCTACTTTATTTTGTGTTCCTCCCACGGAGTGAAGAAAGCCATATGGAGGTCAGCAGATGACGTGGCAAAGTGGAATGAGAAAATATACAGCGAACTTAGGTAAAGTAGTTGTCTCACATCTTCGTGGCTGGGGTGCGGAAGACCCGTCATCTAGCTGGCTGAAGACACTGAAGGATATAGCAGTGAGCTGTGAACATTGGCGATTGTGTTTTCATTTTCTATCAAACCAGAATGATTGAAAATGTGCGTTTTCTACATTTAGAATGTGTCATATTGGCTACTGCAGCATTCTTATCTTTTCTCGCTTGTGTAGATCCACTTTATGTTCCTGTTGCATGTTCAATTTTTATATAAACGCATAACTCTGGTGAAAAGGCAGTTGCCAGTGGGGCTTGCCTTGCTGTTTAATCCTGAACGAAGGTGATGGTAGGGATTGATGGATTCCCATTGAAAAATGGCACAAGAATGCAAATAACATCCATTTGTTTTGTTTCGCGCATGTTTTGTTCTTCTCGCCAGTTTTTGTGATTAATACAAAAATTTAAACTTCGATCTATGTCCATAATTGAAATAACGCTGTGTATCATTTTGTCCTCACTTTTTTAATCTGGTGCCTGAGATTTACTTACACGTAATTGGCATTCCGTTAGCTTCTTCATCTCTGTACCAGGTCACCGCCGTGTTAGTAGACCTGAGCTAAATTTTAACCGTAAACGAAAACCGGACAGTATATCGATCCTATCATGCAGCTAAGAAGAGTTATGCATAATAATCTTGCTGTAGTTCAACTATTTTAATGGTTACGTAGCATGTAGTGATCAATAAAACACCTGAAAAGGAAATCGTTTCTAAAACGAAAAATTTATCGAAATAATGGATGAATATTTATACATATATGTATATGCATATATATATATTGCTCCCCTCCGATTGGTTGTTTGTCACACTTACATTAAATTCCAAAGCCGCGACCCCTGGATAAATAACGGTATATAGGCTAAAGTTGCTTTTGCACATAGTGTATTCTTCGTGTTTGCTTTCTGCTTTGGCCGAGGCCAAGGCCGTTCGTCCAGTATCCTCTATACAACTATTGGTGGATCTAGCTTCGGATCTCGAGTCGACCAACAGCCAAATCGTTATATGATCTTAAGTCAAAGACTCACTTGTCCGCCCATTTTTTTCTGCACCCAGAATCCTACATTTTAAAACGGCCTGTCAGCTGTCAACCATTGTGAGCATAGTTCCAGGGGGTCTGTGACTCTTGTGTCTGTAGTGTGCTGAGTGACGTCTTGTTTTTCCCGCTATGTGTTTTACAACTCAGAGTATTCACCTCTTATGTCTGCTAAGTTTCCGGAGACAAGAGTAATACTGCCAGTTTGCATATGGTTTTCCTAGGAACGCACGACTTCATCCTCCAGCCATCCACAGCTTAACCCGCTAGACAGCGGGACCAAGCGCGAAGTTCCTAACCCACTGGAGACCAGTGGCTGACTTTTCATTTCGTACACCATTCGGATTACGCCAGACATCCTAGGTATCAAGCCACAGATGTCGGTAAGCATGTATTCTTATGCTTCTTGCATCCCCGGTGGTTAATTTGGAATCCCCCTTGAGAACGCAATACGATGGATTTCCTTAGTGGAGGCTGTGTGAGACGCACGGTCATTTAAAAGCCCTCGGAAGGTGTTCTGTAACCCGAACAGACCCATACCTGATCATGAAGGAACATTTGGAAGCGTATATATATATATGCACGTATGAATACCCTTAGGAAAAATGTTGAACCGATTAAGACTGATGTCAACCAAATAAGCTTAAATGAGCGGCCCCTGTGCGAAACTCAGAAAACCAGTTTACTTCAGGGTTGGCACTGTGAACGAGTCACGTCGGATTTCAAAACCTATTCATTCGCCGCACCGTCAACCCTGAAGACAACGTGTAGCAACCGAGGAAGCACTTCATTATTGAGATTTAAGCTAAATGAGGTGCGATCGTCCAACAATCAATAAATTTTTGCCAAGAGGGAGTCCCTTACAGGCGAAGTTTAGTGGTTGTTAGACCTGGTAACAACATTATCTTGGATACTTTTGTTTTATTCATCAAGTAATTCACCATGTGATATCATCATTCATCTCACAATTAAGAAACACTGGAAGCACTGTACAGCTGTTTAATCCCTATTAGGAATCATCAGTAGTGCATATCCACCGCGCCCGAACAGCAGTCCACCCATAGTAAATTATTTGATGAAAACACATACTAAGCAGTCAAGCTCGGTAGGTCAAATCCAAAGACTTCGTCGAACTTAGGCTACCTGCGGAGAAGTCATCTATCAGTAGGGGTCGAGCGCTGTCAGTTAGCGTACAGTAACCGTGCAAATCAGTGACGGATAGGTGCAACATCATGTGGTGAAGTTCAGCAAACCGTTCACAGCCTTCCCGGTAGCGTAATGGCTAAGGCGTTCGACTCAATCCTTCGTCCCGGGTTCGCGTCCCGGGTTCGCGTCCCACTTCGGGCGCGGTGGATATGCACTGTTCATGATTCCTAACAGGGATGAAATAGTGCTTCCATGGTTCCTTAATGGTGAGTTGAACGATGATATTACATGGTGAATCATTTGGTGAAAACATTCTATCTCTATCTCTAACACATGCTTTTGTTTTAATCGATCTTCTTCGTGTTACTGCTTCGAAATGTGAGAGTTGGTTCTGTAGATGCCCAGTGAAGTTTAACCCTTAGATGTTAGCTAAAAATACCGCTATTTTATTAGCATCAGAAATGCCCGTTTTTTATGTACTGTGTCGGTGTACGCGGGATTTTTCTTAATGGCCCAGAGGCGTTTGAAATGGTAAGTCGTGGTTAGTTCGATTGACAGACAATATCGGATATGGATAACAAAAATAACAGATTTACTGGCTGAACCTATACACTGGTCAAGCAGACGGAAATTCGGTGGAATAATCCGCAGCAGCTGGGAGCCATCTTAGTATGAGTTCGTTTTTAAACACTAATAACGCTTCGCTACTAAATATGTTGCCATATATTTAGACCAGTTCATCCTGCAGGATTCTAGCGAGATAAGAATGAGATAGCTCATGGATCATTGTGTCATGGATATGCTTTAGGGAAGGGGGCATGATTTTGGCTCAGGTCATCTATATGCATATATATATATATATATATATATCATGTGAATTTAATTAGGTCTCAAGAAATTGCGATGACGATTCTCACTCAGATATTGTTGTTTTCAATTATAACATGCCACATAATGCTTGTCTTCATCTTTTTCCCTGCCTCTTCTCAAGATTATCTTGTCTGATAAAATGAGCCCAAGTTATTGGTTTACTGAGGACTACAAAATTGTTACACCCAAAGCTACTACGGATAAAGCCCGTGACCAAAGGATTCCGCCCATCATGGATGTACCACTGCAGTCGGCCATATGCAATCCAGTTGATGGTCACACAATTCGAAATTATGGTGAAATTGATGTGAACGGGTAAGTTGGGCAAAGCTCTGGAGACTACCTGTGATACTTTTTCAAATCCAAAAGACTGAAATTTGAGTTGACAGTATTACGTAGTTTCTCCAATCTTTAGATGACTGGAATCGGTATCCTGCATCCAAAAATTAGCGGTCAAATGATCAAACAGTAAATTGTTGACCCAGAATTGCTGGCATTGTTGTACACCATCTTTCCTTTCTATTCCTTCGTTCACCTGACCCTGTGGATGCCATGATCAGGCACCTGATAAGTGGACATCTTGAACGCTCCTCAGATTGGTTGGGCACAAATATGCTATGCGTAATTATTGGCGCTGTATGTTCAGGCTGAATTAAGTCAAGACATTTTTTGTGCCAGACAGTTGCACTGAATCTCAATCCCAAGCTAAGCAACCGACAGCCGAGAGCTGCGATTTATCTTGCTGAAACCATTCACGTTCGTTTGTATCATGCGAGGGCTGTCATCGGGTACTAACGGAAATTAGAAGTCCCGGTCTTTCTCACGTCATTGTTGCTGATAGTTCGATATGGTGTCCAAAACGGATGCATAAGGTTGAACACCTGTTGTGGAAACTGTCAGCAATCTATTAAAAAATGGTTCTTTATGCGCCCAACAACAATTTGTTCCAGTTCACCTGGCCTAATCTCCCTCGACGCACGGAAGAACAGCGGAGCTAACTCCACTCAGTAGTCTTCGTCCTGAGTTAGATCTGGAACATAGGAGTGGACCTTTCCTATTCCTGATTCCCCAAACACCCCACCTCCTTTCCTTCCAATCCTAGTCGGTACTAGTCTTATTTCGATGTGATCTGTTGTAATGGAATCATTGCGAATCACTGAAAGAAGTACGTCCGCAACTCTGACTAGTGTCAAGCTTATTAAACGTGAACAGTTTCATCCCATCTGATCAGTGTCAACAGACGCTTGTGAAGAAAACGGAATCTCATTTTACTATCGGAAATGATGTCTGAAGTGAAAAATAAGTGTGATTCACTAAGGATTAGTAATAAAAGCTTTTCCAGTTCTATCGCACCTACGGAAACAAACATCGGTGAGAAGCAAAAGAAGACCTATCTTCTTGGGCAACAATCCAACCACATGACACACGAGCACGAGCTCACGGCTATGCTGAGAACAAGTTATCATGGTCTGAATGTAACCTTAGTGGCTTAACGTGCCAAATCGGCGTTTACCAAACTAGGTGTTTCAGTAATACCATCTTTGGAAAATAAGCTGTCATCAATTAAGGGATTTCTCTCAACAAAGCTGACGGAAAATGATGAAGTGTTTGTGACTCGTTAAAAAGAATTTCACTGGTGACGCTGCGTGATTCAGTCCACATGAATTTTTGACAGTGCGAATAAATGCCTCCGATGGTGTCAAACGTTCTGCATTATCTTCGTCAGCCTCAACACGCCGTGCGTACACCTTCCCATCGTCTGCCCTGTCGTGCTGTTTTTGCAGGTTATGGGAAAAGCTGGAAGAAGCGACGTAGCGTTCGGTCTATGACATGACGTCGAGGGATAAACTGTTTATTCTCGGTTTTGTTACCGGCTGGTGTCTCAGATTCCTGGTTCATCCTCATCACTCTTCTCGATTATCGTTAAACAGTAAGGCAAGCCCCACTGGCAACTGCCTTTTCACCAGAGTTATGCGTTTATATAAAAATTGAACATGCAACAGGAACATAAGAATGCTGCAGTAGCCAATATGACACATTCTAAATGTAGAAAACGCACATTTTCAATCATTCTGGTTTGATAGAAAATGAAAACACAATCGCCAATGTTCACAGCTCACTGCTATATCCTTCAGTGTCTTCAGCCAGCTAGATGACGGGTCTTCCGCACCCCAGCCACGAAGATGTGAGACAACTACTTTACCTAAGTTCGCTGTATATTTTCTCATTCCACTTTGCCACGTCATCTGCTGACCTCCATATGGCTTTCTTCACTCCGTGGGAGGAACACAAAATAAAGTAGGGTGGGGTAGGCAATTGTTTGCCGCACACAACGCGTGACCCAATCAACGTAGTCTACTAAGCTTCATACGCTGAGATAAGGTGTTCTCAGAGCCTGCACCTAATACTAGATTCCTAACCTTTAAATTACTCACCCGGTCACTCCATCCAATTCCGGCGATACTAGATAGACATCGATGATCAAAAAACTTCCATGTGACGAACATCTCCGACAGGCATACGCCATTTCTCGCAACCATACAACAGAACTGAGCGCATTGCGGCACAGTACACACGACCTTTCAAATTCAGTGAAATATCAGACCGACGCCACAAGTGCTTCAGCCCAACGTGAGCTGCTCGAACCTCAGATATGCGCGTGTTCACATCTACTGCCGTGCTACCATCGTTTGACACGCAGCCATCATGGTAGGTGAAACGGTCCACATTCGTTAGTTCCTCTTCACCCAGTTTCAAGTTCGGGGCTACTGTCATCCAGACTTGTAACAGCACTTTACAGTTTGAAGGTGCAAAGCACATGCCAAACCGAGCTGTAAACCTTGAATCTTGCTAGTGAACGTTGTGTATGGTCCGCAGATTCGAACATGCACAAGACGTGATCTGCGTAGTCCAGGTCACACAGCTTCTCTTTGTTTCCCAGTCTGACCCGTACATCCTGGAGACCTTCTAAAGCGTCTTCTATTACTTCGTCCACGTAGATATCGTGCACGAATTCCTAGCTGAGGCTCTTTAGATGATGCCATTGATTAGAGACGCTGAGATCACTGACTCATAATCGACGTTAGAGGCGGGAACC
>LUCM01009638.1:9002-36131 GCA_008360955.1 Fasciolopsis buskii | reverse complement strand
GTCATTGTATGAGCCATGATGCTTCATCTGATGAATTAATGGCATACAAAAATTGGATAAGGAAAGTGAATTTCTCTAATAGCCCCTTCAGGAAGAGGCAATGCCAAACAATTCCATGATCGACGGAAGCGAACGACGTTTTTTGGTCCGAAAAAAAAAAGAAAACCTTGTCACAGAGTGTAAATTTGGTCAATGGAACCCTGGCCTGAGACGAAAACTCGCTTTGAATTCTCAAGCATTGCACCTTTCGCGGGGTACTAGATAGATCGGCCAAACGCAAAATGTCAACGAAACAGTTTGATGCGGTAAATACTTAATTAATTCCCTGTAGTTTCAAGAATGGACTTATGACGTTCACCGTTTGTAGATATCTTTTTCGTTGGCGTGATGTCTGGTTATCGATCATAGGTCGAGTATAGTAAGCTGCTGTTAATCGGTATTAATCTGCGGCTCGGAAACATGGTCGCTGAGAACAGAAACTATGCAAATACTCTTGGTGTTTGAACACCGTTGTCTTCAAAGTATCGGTCGAACATGGTGACAGACATTTTGGGGTAAGTCAGAAGTTGGACGTAATAAGCTAGGTGTGAGGGTTCAGTTTTAAGAAAAGACACCGAATCAGAATAGTTTTGGATAAGTTTGCGCTTCCTCATAAATCGGTTGCTATGTAGAACACTATCGACGGAGACAGACGGTGATCAGGAGATTAATCGTGGTCTCCAATCTATTAAATGATAAAAAGGTATGAGAACCTTAATCCGTGGAATGGCTGGTGTAGGTGCAGTTATACTACTATTTTTGGGTCCACGAGATCCGCTGAAGCAGTGTTTTGGGACAATAGTTTATATGGCTGAGTGCCTCAGTCAGCGTCATTCTTGGATCCAAAATCTTTTTCTCTCGTTAGTCTTTCAATTGATTATTTTGCAGTTAACTTTTTGCCGTTCTTTTTTCTCTTTGATTAGTTGATTTTGTTAGGTAACACCAAAAACCAGAGGACGTTGGTTCAAGGTAAATGATTGTGCAAACTGAACTTAAATGCTTTCGATGTCGTTATCACTTATGAATGGATGATCGTCAATTTTGCATGTTCCATTGCTGACACCTTGTGACTTCTTGTCGAACAATGACACAAGAAGGAAAATCAGGGAGTAGCTTTCCGATTAAGCAGCACCTTCTATGACTGACGTTCGTTAAGTTTTCCGGATGTCTGCGTAAGCTTCCATTGAGTTCACGTCTAACCACGAATTGTGCTTCGTCATTCGTCCTACCAACCAGGATGGATTAATAAGTCACAGGAAGATGCAGAGTTTGAGCAGAAGTTCAGGATGTCACAGTATGTTGGGTCAGGCTGTTACTCGCTAGGTCAGCAGAATCAATGCATTATCTGTTATTAGTCCCTCCAAATTTCAGTTGCCAGCTAGTTTGTTTCAGAAGGTTTCTAGGCAAGTGGGATCAGAGAGCTTATCACAGTTTAACCAATACTGTGTCGCACGTTTCGAGCTCCCACCGAAGCACAAACAGCTTGGTGCAAATTAATGGTTGGTCGGGATCTACGGATGTGTTCAAATATGACCGCCAATCTTGTAGGCCGTCCATCCGCTGGTAGGTAACAGCTACGTGGCCAATCTTAGTCCGACGCGGACTCGAAAATGGGTGACGTCAAGTGCCACATTGATGATTGGGACACCTGAGATTCGCGCTAGGGAGAAACAACGGATGGTGGAAATATAGGGCCAAAACATCTTCATCGTTTTCCGAACAACAGGAATGGAGACCCAAAGAGCATCCTAAATCCACCTCATTCGAGAGCAGCCAAGCTACTTGAAAATTCATGTCTTTTGCTGAAATTGCAATGTTATCTCGCTTTGTTGAGCATAGTATTTCGTGCAGCTGCTGTTTGATTTTATCTGTGTATTATTCCGTGGGTGTGTACACCGAGGCGATAAGCAAACTACATCTGTCAATTTGGGGACTGATTACTTTGCGTGAATCTCTAAATATGATCATGCATAACCGATTTTCGACTTGGATGTAGTGAAGAACAGCACCCTGAAATCGCGCATGGAAAGCCACAGTGAAGACTGCAACACAGCAAGAAACAGCCTGAGGGTCCTTAGATAGAACCAGACGGAACTTTACGATAGAAGATGTCAGTCAGACGACAGAGTTGAAGTTTCGATTAAAAGTCTTTTCAAAACAACAAACATTGACGACTGTATTCTGGAGTGCACCAACTAAGTACGTCTGTGGTCCTATGGACATAAAGACTAGCTTTTGGGACACCGAGGATGAAGAAGAGCATCAGCTGGCTGAAGCCAATTCCCTGACATTTGGATGCTAGCCGAGCTAGAACCAGAATCAGACGACCCAGGCTTTCACTGAGAGATCACTGGTATTATGGTCGACTGAAGTTAGCTGTGTATGTTCTAGCGAGACATGGGAAAATAAAAATGGATGGTTAGGTAAATGGTAAGCATTGTTTAGTGTGAGAATGCATCCCTTTGTTTGTGGGGAATGAAATGCTTCTCGAGCTGTTTCGTTCTTTGAGCGCCCAGTTCAGATTAGGCCTACTTATTTGAAAATGCACCTTTTGCCTTTGAGCAGGCCAGTAACACCCTCAAGGGTGCATCTTTTTCCCAGGTGTAGACTGTTGCTCAGGAAACAGAAACCAACTTTCGGTCAAATGAGATTTGGGGACGATTGTATTGTATTACTGGAATACGGTATTTGATTGACGGGTTTGCAATCAAGATCCCTATTGTCTTGATGTAACGGTTAGTCCATTCACATGTTGAAAATCACCTCTTACTATAAGATTTTGCCAAACAAAAGTGGTATCGCATTTTTATTAAGACAATTGGATATTCTCGTCATTATTCAAAAATATCTGATATGCCTAATGCAGAATTTGGTCAAAATCCATTGCGTCTGAGATTTCCCTGTCGGAACTGGTTTATTCAAATTGTTTTTCTGTTTGAGTAGACAGTCATGACACTTTCTGTTCGGTATCGTAATCATGCCACTTTCGAAAGCTGATGTTGTGTTTGTCTCGCTGAAATGCCCCTCACGCTACTCCTTTATTGTTATATGCTTTGGGCACTGATCACAGTTATGCCGGAGGTTGTATCAAGAGTCTGAGAAGGTGGTCTCAGTCCTAGCCGATTGGGACATTAGTCAACGGTCAGAAATCTTTGTCACAATCAAATTACATACTTTTCGCATTATTTCAGAATTGGGCTTGGCAATAATGCCATTGAGTGAAACCAAAAGCTATACTTCAATCTTCAGACGATTGAAATTACCTGGCGGAAATGACCTGTTCAATTATGTAGTCCATATTTTGTTTTAACGAGATATTTTTGCCCGCGCACCCCCAAATTTAATAAAACTTCATGCTGCAGTGATTATTGGTTA
The DNA here is from genome assembly GCA_008360955.1 of Fasciolopsis buskii. Lineage (NCBI taxonomy): Eukaryota > Metazoa > Platyhelminthes > Trematoda > Plagiorchiida > Fasciolidae > Fasciolopsis > Fasciolopsis buskii. The sequence goes on along the minus strand of LUCM01009638.1, from coordinate 32,717 downwards.
TGACTTGTCATCGATTCTTGATTCCAAACAGTTACGCTTATAGCGGTGGTGGCCGTGGCATTTTATCCGTCCTTGTTTCTGTTGATGGTGGGCATACGTGGCACGAGGCAGATTTGGAACCAGTCAGTCCGCCTAATGTCGTCGACCCATCCAATTTGATCGAAGGGGATTTGGCCTTGGAGCACCGTAATTCTCGTCAGTGGGCCTGGACTTTGTGGAGGGTGTCAATTCCCATCCCTGGTAATGACCTAGTTGATTTTTCTCCGCAGTATTATAATTATGATTAGTACGAGAACATTTCCTTATTTCGTGCCACAGATTCTTCCTATTTTAAGTGGTCTCTGTCCATTATCTAGTGCCCTCTTGCGGGGCAACCAGGAGTTGAATGTTTCAAGACTGCAGAAAAAACTGCATTGCAGTCTATGTTAAACAAAAACCAACAGCACCGATAGGTCATTTAGAAGTAGCAACTGTGTACGTAACATTCAAGACGACTGAGGAAAACACATTTGTGAGTCTTAACATCTACTCCTTTCATTAATGCACCCAGCTGTCGCCATTGCTACCTATGTATAACTAATACTGTACGAGACAGATTCAGTACCAATAGAATTTAACAAGGCTCACGAAACAACATGTTACACAATCGAACACGAAGTAAACAATCTTTTCTGCTTTTCTTAGATGTATCTTACGCAATGTTGGAAGATGGTCGCCTGTAACAAAAAACCCACTGAAAACAAAATTGGAATAGCTAGCATACCAAATCCAGAAGTTTCGTTAGTATTCAACCCCATCGAAACTCGGTGAAGTGCCTGGTAGTCAGGACAAAGAAAATTCGCTCCGTTGAAGCGTCAGATGATGAACTGATCTTTATTGGAGACATGCTACTGAAAAAACGGCGCCCCAGATTGAATTACTAAAATAAAATGCGGTCAAGAAATTCTCATAAATTCGCATAAGAAAAGTCAAAAAGAAAAACTTGTTCATTCAGTTAAGAAAGTGATTGGCGGTTGTTAAGCGGTTCAGGTAATGACATTTAGACGTGGAGATAGTGCACTGGAATCCGCCTGGTCAAATTCTTCATTTGACAGTCCTCTGTTGGCTGTGGTCTGCTTCCTGAAAATGATATACACAGTTGTCTCCTTAATAAAGAAAGCAAAGGCTTAAAGATATTTGGTAACTTCAGTGAAATTTTAAGCAGACGTTTAAGCAGATTAAAACGCGTTCATTGTCTCCACATCAATGTTACTTGTTCCGCGGTGCTCCTCTGATCAAAATTCAAAAACAAAGTCAGAGTCTCGATGCTGACATCATCGATGGTCATGTACTCGTTCAGATGCATTTGTGGTGTATTCTAACTAGGTCGAACGGTACGACAGCTACCTACCCGGATCAAAGTGAATAGCTCACGCTGGTTTAAGTTGCGGACACACCGAATCGATCGAGAACATTATCTTAGCGTACTTAGCTGACACTGGGCACAGGGTTAATTCGGACACGTCATTTTGGGTTGTCTATCGTGTCCTTCTTAACGAATCCAAGGCCGTTCTGCGGCGCACACTGTTGACTACATGTATCAGGAAGTTAATTCCAGACCTCTATACCCAAAGGCGTTAGGTCCGGACCGTTCAACGGCCGTGATCCACAAATGACCAAGACCGAATGTGTCCGTCACTTATTCGCGCACAGCTTGTGAGTCAAGCAACTATATGACAATGACAATTTGACTGATGTATGTCCCTACCCTTGACTGGTGTTATTTGTGTCTAACTTCGTGATACGTTTTATATTGTTCCCGTGTAAATGGAAATCAAGTGTTTCGCTTAACCGTTTTTTGATTGCTCCACATTTAAAAAATACTATTTTCGCCGTCGTTTTATGACATGCTGTGAGCATGATTGTAACGGAAACTGCGCATCCCATATGCGCTAGGACCCACCAGGAGAGCAACTGTGACTGAAATTTCTAGTAGCCTAAAACCAAATAAGGTCCTCATAGTTCATGTATGGTGACGATCCGAGCTACAGCGAGTTGTCGTCTACAAGTGCGACCAGTAATAATAATAATAATAATAATAAAAGTAACAACCAAACGCGATCTAAATCTCCCAAATCTGGGATTCTCCCAGACAATGTGTAGTCACATCACGCAATCACGCACTGTTGTGGGCAAGCCTTATCATTTACTTCGTTTCGCAGCATTGTCAAACTCGTAAAGTATCAGTTCTTTAGAGCATACGGTTGCCATTCTTTACCTGGACTATCCACCAACTGACCTTCGTGTTAGACCTATTTACTTTGTTCGGAATATTTGTAGCAACTAGAGTTAAAACTACGACTGACGAGACCCTTGAATCCTTTGGCACACATATTCTCACCTGTATTTCCCTGACGTTCGTCGCTTTCGATTCTGGCGTGAGCATTCACACAATCGAGCATCGTCTTATTCTCGTATTACCACTTTTTCTAAAGGGGATGCCTAACAGTAGAAACAAATAGTGAACGACAAATCAATAACTTTTATTCAGTCATACAAGCTTGTCAGGTTTTTCAAACCTCACTTTTCCCCAATTCTACACCAAGATTGAGACGAAATTCTTTCGATGGTTACAGTAGTGCAAATCCTAACTCTGGAAACAGTATTGAATATGGGATCGACGACCTGCATTGATGTTGCATCACACATCGTTCCAACTTCTTAGTCGGCCCGTGATCATCTTATATTTTATAGACTAGGAAAACTGTGATCAGTTGCAATAGTTTATAGAACACAACTACTTAAAACCAGCCATCTCACACGGTGGATGTTTCTTTAAGACATAAAATAGCATCCATGTATGGCTTTTAAAAATCAAGGTTAACGTGAGGCGGATAAACAGAATTATCCATTACAGCCGGCAATCTTTGGTGTTCGGGGATATCACGTAGGCTACAAGTGAGCGAATAATAAGCTATGAAATAAGATTCAGTCAGGATATCATTGCTCTATTAAATAGTTAATCCTGAAAACTGAAGTTTTCCACCTTTTACAGACTCGTGATCTGGTCTAAACTTCGCCAGTTCTAGATTTCCTACTCAGTTACATCAATATTGTCCATCCTGCATTCTACTTTAGAGGTGGCTGCGCAATTGGGTCAGAATAAACATGTGTACTTCATGTGTCTTTGAAATAAAATTGGAACTTTCATTGAGTTAGATACATCTCGAATGAGTGTACATGATGACCTCAGGGATGAACTTACACAGTCCACGAGGTAGTCTCTTAAAATCAGAAAATTTTCAATTCTTTTCAATAGCACAAGCTAAGTGTAATTCATGCATGTCCTATTTTCTAAGCTCCTAAAAAAGGATGTTAATAAGTAACCGAGCTATTCCAGAGCCTTTGTTTGTTCAGAATGCTGTGCTTGTAACCCTGATCTGTCTTTTTCTTTCTAAGATAATGTTACTGAACTGGAAATCACATGCTGCGCACGTGATTCATCAAACTCAATGCAACCTGAGCATGGCTGCGCATCTGTGAACGTCAGAGGGCTTCTAATGAGTGCTTGGCATCGAATCAGAGTGAAAGTGCAGCAGGAAGATCAAGCTGGTCATCAGTCCGAAAAGAACTTCACGCGTAAAGCATAGTCTTTTTCAGACTGATTTATGGAAGAAATGATTGACTTTTCTGTTTTGTGAAACATTTTGCTAACATATTTTCTAAAACTTTCCAAAACTTTGCAATATGGACACTATTGAACTTCTAAAGAAAAGTCCTACTCGCTTTGGCAAATGCTAACCTTTTCTCAAATGTATTTTACTATTATTTGAAGAGATGTGTGCAAAACATGTTCCATTCTGATATAACTCAAAAAGTTTCACGCTGAAGTTTTGGACTGATCGTTTTCTATAGTTTAAGATATAATCCGAATCGATCGATTTATACGAACATTTTTATACCGTTACAACCATTTTGAGAAGATAGAACCCTTTTTACCCTTATATTTGTTGACTTTTTCCATGTTTATTTTCAAATGTTTCTGCCCTAGATCACACGAAAAATGTTCTTGAATAAATAAAAATGGAGCGTTTTTATCAACTGACGGACTTCATTAAGGGACAAAACAGCCACGGGAGGAAGAATAGCATGAGGCATTGATTATCAATAAACGAGCATCGGGAGATCAAGCGAAGAATCTAATTCCGACTGTCGGTGAATCAATGTGAGGTCAGTACACTGAAACATAAAAATAACGTCGTCGGGAAGCGGCGTTTAACCAGTAACTTTGACCATACAATACTGACCCCAATGGCATTTAGGTCGCGTCTGATTTGAGGATCACTGGGGCACCTATCACGGGCTACACTTCTCATTGTCCAGTTATGCTAAATTGACATTAGGTAGAATATACATGAAAATTTTTTGATTAAACCACTCATGTTTGTTACTGCAAATGAATCTAACCTTTGGATACGGAGGATATTCCATGGTAATGGATGATCAGCAATTCAATGATTCTGGGTGTTGGAATAATCGATACTTCTTGCAGATGGTTAAATAGTCAGAAATAGTAAATCTAAATTTATAGGATTCCAGTGAGGTAGAAAATCCGATGGAGAATTGGACTTCCATGGCTATTTGTGAATACTTTCTAGGCATGACTCTCTTTTAGAATTAAAACTAAACACTGATAAAACCATCTAACTGAGGATTTGTGGAAAATTAAGAGAACGCTTCTTTTCGGATCTGCTAACTAGAAGTTAATTAATAAAACAGAACTACATTCAATTATTTTATTCGTATGTCATTAATGAATGAATCTATCATTTTTTTCCTGATAACTCTAAGAATTTTTTGACAAGGGAAATTTCACCTTAGTAACACGGACGAACAGTAAATATACCACACAATAAAAGTCTACTATTTTTCATAGATTTTCGGTGTTCGAGTAGCTGCAATCGTTTCAAGAGTCTCATACTTTACCAAAAGATGGGGAAATTCACTTTTAATCTGAGTAAAAAATTGCATTCAAGTGTATTCTATCGGAACTGTGAAATGCAGAAAAACATTAAATCTAATCTTGAGAAAATCCTCCGATTTCATAACATGTGGTTTAAACAACGACCTCTAGATTTAAGCTTGGCAACAACTGTCTCGTCTTGTTTGATGTCGTTTGAGTGACTCTGTTTCTGGTGCATTGGTTACAACGAGGGAAAATTCAAGATGAGACCGTTTTCATAAATCTCACAATCGCGATGAATGTATGGTGTAGTTTCTGAATTGGTAAGCACCAACTGGAAAGTCTCAGTTAATGTAATGCACTCTCAGTGACTTTGATGAAATGTGAAGTGTTTGTAATTTCAGTCACAGAACCTCAGTGGAAAGGGTTCAATGAAACAGAAAAAGCGCACACGTAGGCATCTTCTCGTCTTAAATCAGAACTACGGCTGTCCTCGAGAGGAAAGTTGCAACGGAAGCGCTGCAAAGAACGTAGGAAAACGAAAACAATAAAAGAAAAATATTACGTACATACCCACACTCTCAGTCGCTGTTCGCTTTATTCCATGCTCCGCTTGCGATTGCATTGTTCTGGACGCTTCGATTAGCATGCTTGCTAAACTCTTCGAATACCCTTTGCCGGCCGACTTCGAATCGAATGCTAGTGAACCAACACTTATTGACCTGACTGTGTTATTATTAAAATAATTATTCCACCAGGTCATGAGAACGGATTTCGGGATCTGGAGGAGAACTGATTCTCTCTATGCATGCATGGTAGTTTGCAAACTGATAGAAAATGTGGATCATGTTGCATGTTTCTGAAGGGTTCTTTTACGTAACTGAGCTCCGAAAATCCTGGTTATGAGAAAATGTTGTGTCGCCCACAATAATAACCAACCTATCAGCTGGATCATTTTGTAAATGCGATACGACGGGACCATTAGTGTATGCACCGGCGTACTGGACGGCTATATCTGCGCTGATGAGCGGAGTCCACCATTGCCACTGTGTGAGGGTAAATGTGGTTGATATCGTCGATACATGGATACGCACGAGTTGGCGGTCAAAGAACGGTCCAGCGGACAACCACGAGCGTACGCGTATGGCTAGTGCACGAAATCGCTCAGGATTGGGCGTCCAGCTTACATGTACCTTGACTCCGTTTGTCTCTTGGTCTGATTCAGACTAATCAGGTTCTCTTGCTTTATTCTGTTGGCTGCTCATCCTGACACCTTGAGTGTGCACAGTATTCAAAAAGAATTGATGTTGTTATTCATAGTGAAATTCAACAATTTCAATCGGATATCGACCAGATTTAATATAACTACAAGACCGCTGTCCCTTTTTACACGCTCAGTGTTCCACTTGGAATGAAAACACTTCTCGAAAATGGCATAACTTCCCACCAGAATGTCGTACGACGGTGGTAAACCGACAGCCATTAATAAGTCGCTTTTGTCTAGTATCTCGATGCCCCTTCGGTAAGTGATTTTGATTTTTCTGAATTGTCGGGTGTTTGCGAGTGAGTGGACACCGGACTCTTTGGCATTGAGTTCATAGCCGTCATCGCATCGTCTGCGAACTAATCGAGACTTGCAGGGCGTCAGATATTGCTTGAGCGATAGTAGGTTCTACCCCGCTGACGGTTAACAGCGGTGACCAGTCGACCTCTTTCACCTTAATCTCCAAATGTTTCCTGAAACTGCAGTCAGATGCTTTTGACTGAAACCTCAAGATGGGTTTATGAAAGTTCATACTTTCTTTCTGAATCAGTCAGTGGAATCCGGTACGTTGTGGTGCTCGGAAAGTGACTAAAACAACGTAATTTCTAAACAGTACTTTCAACTTTTAAATGTGATGAGTGCAGAACCTCTGGAAAACCCACAATTATCCATCAGTGAGTAAAAACAAGCGCCTTTGGAAGTAAGGAAAACACCGGCTGATTCTCTTTTGTCCCGTCGTTCATGACAGTGAAACAGAACCACAGTTTTCCTACTCCGATTTATTTGTAATTAGAAACATTTTGGATACAATGATTGCTACTGTGATTCAACGTAGATGCATCTGCATAAACAAGAGCAAGCTAGAGGAAAATGCATGAGGAGGAAATATTCGATATCACAAGTGAATCAGAGTGAATGACATTCTACGTCATTTGCTTAAGTCAACCGTGTAAGGTACTTTTATCAGTACTTGATTAAACTGGTTCGGTCGCCTCTGACCCCAAGATAGATGAGGGCAGTATCAATCAGTTTCTTTGATTTCACGAGATTGTGGTTTGAACGGATTTGATTGTGCAGAACATTTGCACTCGGTTAACGTGATGAAGTTAAAACCATTCACGTCTTTTTCTAGCAAATTGTGTCTGCTTAAGAAATGTGCGCATTATGTTGCGATGAGTGTTCCAGTATTTCACGTCTACAAGAATTCACACCTCTCGATATTTTGGTACTTTTCAACAAGCCCAAACCAACCGTATGCATAGTAGTCTGAGAGCTTATCATGAAGTTCGGCCCCACAGCGTTGAGCCGATTTCTCATTCGGCTGTTCATCGATGTGCCAACGGACCTGCAACGTCGCATCCATCTGATGGCGTTTCAGCTTACGGCGCACATGGTACCGTTCAGTGATTTGATAACGCTTCTGGGGAAGGCGCGGAGTGATCAGAAATGTCACGCTTTTGCATTTTACATTTCAGTGATCCGTCGGCTATCCATCAAAAGGAAGAAAAATGAGCTGGATGTGCCCAATCAATCTAGTGCTGCGTATAGCTGCAATTACGTCAGTCGGGATTTCAAAGAAGACTGATTCCATTTTGTCATCAAAGTAGGCAGGACCTCCAGTCGGTCAATTAGATTAGTCACTCTAACCGCCCCGCGAAAATCAGCCAATAATGTCCGTCGTGTAGGCCTATGCATACATAATGATGAGCCAGGTGGACGTTGCTCAGGCACTCATTGACGACTTGGTGTCACGCTTTCAGGAGTCAAGTTCGTTTGGCTGGTGGCAAGATCTCAGGTGCTTCGTTGGTCGACAAGGGGGTACATTGACCCAATTCTGGTCGTTCAACCAAAAATAACAGGAAACAGAATGACCGACAAGGGCAGTTGGTAGGATTATTAGGCTACCTGTACAGCAATAACAAACCGTGACACAAAATGAGTAACCGATGCCCCCAATCAATGGCTCGGTGGAATTTGGAAAACCGCGCATAACTACTGAAACAGGTAAAACCGTTACTTACGTTGTGCAGTGTAGAAGAGCATACACGATATCCACCTCTTGCATACAGTGAATTTGCGTGAGACTGGACAGTTTGAGTAGTCGGCGTAGAAATATTAGTGCATTTGAATAAATTTGGACAATAGCACATTTCTGATTATCCTAATGACAATTTATGTAAACTACTTTGTTCCGCTCAGCACCTTCAGTCAAGCAAACTGAGGGTGACAACTGAAATCTTATTTGTCATCTGTGGACTTATTCAACGTGCAAGATTGCTTGAATATCAGCTACAGCGCGAACATCTTTGGAATGCCGTTGTAAGCAAACCATGGTTTCCAGTAATGAAAAGGAAAATGACTAAGGAGAGGTCGATAGATTTAACTTTCCTGTTTAGTTCCATGACTATCCCACTAAACTTTCGCGCTGCTGTTCGAGACACATTCCACTGGTAAATGCGGTGCATCTCAATTTCTCAGGGTCCGTTTTTCAAAAATCAAGCTTTTCTATCCAGTGGGACATTAATAGCAAATGCCAGTTTCAGTTTTCAGTTTTTACATACATTACCCTTGCACCAGAGTGCCCTCACAGCGTAATCTTCTCAGAAGTGAAAAAAGATCAGAAATACTGAAAGATAGCCCCCATTGACTGGCTGCACTATATTTCTGTCGTCATTATTTCATCGTTTTCTTGTCGGATTTTTGGTTCCATTATGGTTTCCTTTCGCCTTTATAACTGGTTGGAATCATTCCTGTATAAAAACCCCTTTGGTTCCCACCATGAACCGGGATCACGCACTGTTGTAACTCAGAGATATCCATCTAAAAGAGGCACTCGTGCTGGCTGGCAAGCAGCTCTTAAATGCACCCTTCCATCCAAGGTGTCCATTCCGGCATCCTTCAGTTCCAACATCCGCTCTCTGTTTATAAAGATGTCGGATCTGTCCCTCACACTTCAACCATCGATCCATGTTCACACGTGTGTCATCTGTATATAAGAACCGTGGCTGAACCCGGATATCGCTGATTCACTCGTGTCGATAGACAGCTTTAGACTCCATCGGCAGGACAGAGTTTCGGACAAGAAGANAATTGCTCATTTCTGCTAGGCAAACCAAATGCATATAGTCCAGTTTAAAAGTACAAATCATGTCCATAGATAATGAAACAAAGGGATCAACGTCAATGTGGTGTTTAGAATGTCTCTGTGAACGAAATGATCTTTTGTCGGAATTTTTCCACTTTGTCCTATATACCGTCATCCGCTTACCACTTCACAATCCACGTTGCATACAACGGTCACAGCCAAAGTAACCCGTCCGTTCCTTTGCTTGACTAATGAGAGCCCATGCAGGTGCATCACGGATCACGGATTTGGTGCCGACTTCTGTGTTATTCGTTATTGTCATATTAAGTTCAGATATACATTGATACAGAAAATATGGAACTAAAGAGGGCTTGCCTTACCCCAACAGAACCAAACGGCGAGCACCGGTATACAGCGTGGCTCAGTAACTCTCGCGAGTATGGACCACAATCGGATGTCTGAAAATCATCGTACAGTCACAATTTAACTGTAGTTTCATGGCATCTGGCGGTGGGTCCGTTTTAGATGGCACTTTCCAGGCCCGTATGAATGTACGTTCCGCTGGACAGTCCCACAGTTGTGCTTGTTCGATTTGTTTTGCTCACTGGCAAATATATGAGTAATGAAAATCGGGGAGCAACATAACTGGACAGAAAGATTGCCCGAGATTTTTGGCATTTTGGAAGTTACGGTACTTGTGCAATTTAATTTTGACTTTGATTTCTGAATTATGAACCACGCAATCCAACAAGGTACTTGCTTGTAACAGCTCGATTTTTATGAGTCAATGAGGGCTGATAAGAGACATTTTCACGCAGACCATATTTTGTATGACAAAATGACAGTCACCAATATAAATAGCGCACTCACCTTTCGTCTAACTGACCAAATTCTGTTGGATTTTCTTAGTATGCCGTGAATCAATATAGTGATTAAGAATTATTGGATAGAGCTTCTTCGCCAACCCCAATTCGCTCATTTTAGTACCATTGTACAAGTATCACTGTCAGTTTGATAGATGGTACTTGCTTATCCCCAAGTAGTGCAGTAATCAATATCTGTCGTAGGTGGCGGCTGGGCAAGAGATGGGTACGGAAATAAGCGTCTAAGGTTGATACAAATGATACGTTGTTTCCTAAAATTAATTTGGCATTATGTAAACATAATTTTCACGGGGATTTTTCCTTATTTATTTATTTCAATGGGAAATCGAGGTCCCCCTGCGCCCGGAATTTCGGATGCGCTGAGCTGTGTATCGTCTGTGACACCAAGTGTCACTTCATAATCCATTCGAAGCTAGTTCAGTGTTCTGTGGCACATTTTAGCTTAATGGAATTTTATAAACGTTTTTGATATTTATCTGCTTCATTTAAGGTAAACTGAAGCGCTGCAGCAAATAAAAAGCCCGTTTCTTTTACGCAACCCGGTATGTAAACGTCCCATGATAATCATAATTGCTGAGATGACAATAGGTGCATTACGGCATCAGTTATATTTTATCTGACAACAAATATCAAAGTGGACTATTATCTATCGGTCATAATCGGCGGGAAAATTGAATGATATAATAGTTTCGTGTATGCATCTACGGTTTTTGTGATGAACTATATAATTGAATGTTGTTGATTCTACCCAGTTCAGGGAACTTGGCCGTGCATAACAGACCCATTGATATTGAAAGGAAAATACTTACTCGTACTTTTCCGTCATGCGTGAAATCACGGGATGGCAGAGGTATCGCGCAAGAAAGATAGGATTCAGTGCCTTATGGTATGCTGTTTGTACGGAGGCTACACTGTGGGAGCACCTTGTTAGATGTCCGAAGTTATATCAAGCAAGTGAGTGTAGTAGGTAATATTTTCCCATTTCATTCCGCAGCGCCAGTTACTAAAATTTCTTCGTACTCCCGAGATGCGGAAATGCTGGCCAACGTGGTTGCCGCAGTGCATCCGCATGCGCCTCTGGATGTTTCGTAATTACTGACACCTGCGTCTCGGAAAAAACCGATTTCAGCATGTATGGAAATTCATGCTGAGACGATTGCGGTATATACTGAGACGCCAGTAACATTCGACTCTTTACACCTTACGGGTATACAACTCTGTTGTCATTAATCCTGTGCTCTTTTACGGAGAGCAAAACGAAGACTGAAAATACCACAAATTGTGGTGATGAAATGGCAGGTTCTCTTTTGGATGCTTTTCGGAATGTCTTCATCGGTTTCAGACTGACTACAGTTCAGTGGAGGGGAATATTGGAAACAATAAAAGTGCGCACACATAATATGTCCTGACATTCTACGGCGTTGTTAAGAACGCCCAGAAAAAGCCCAACCGTGGGACTGTCCAGCGGAACGTACATTCATACGGGCCTGGAAAGTGCCATCTAAAACGGACCCACCGCCAGATGCCATGAAACTACAGTTAAATTGTGACTGTACGATGATTTTCAGACATCCGATTGTGGTCCATACTCGCGAGAGTTACTGAGCCACGCTGTATACCGGTGCTCGCCGTTTGGTTCTGTTGGGGTAAGGCAAGCCCTCTTTAGTTCCATATTTTCTGTATCAATGTATATCTGAACTTAATATGACAATAACGAATAACACAGAAGTCGGCACCAAATCCGTGATCCGTGATGCACCTGCATGGGCTCTCATTAGTCAAGCAAAGGAACGGACGGGTTACTTTGGCTGTGACCGTTGTATGCAACGTGGATTGTGAAGTGGTAAGCGGATGACGGTATATAGGACAAAGTGGAAAAATTCCGACAAAAGATCATTTCGTTCACAGAGACATTCTAAACACCACATTGACGTTGATCCCTTTGTTTCATTATCTATGGACATGATTTGTACTTTTAAACTGGACTATATGCATTTGGTTTGCCTAGCAGAAATGAGCAATTTGCTTGCATGGTCCACCTGCGAATCGTTACCATTTACATCGGCCGGACACGGAAACCCTTAGTAGATGAATTCTTGTTTTTTGGAGATAGCACATCCTGTGATTTGAATGGTTGTCCTGTCATGTAGATAACGTAGACCGCCGGACGGCCACAGAAGTTTGTGCTTTTATTGTATATAGGGCCAGTATGTCTGAAAGGTTTACTCCCTGATGATGTGTATAGACATTTTATGTTGTCCCTGTTCATTCATGTTTTATCACCCTTTTGTACATAAAACGTGCAATGCTTTTGGAGCCTCCCTTCTAAGACATTTTGTACAAAAGTCTTCCGTGTTTTACGGCTTCCCGAATATGGTTTATTCTATGCATGCCATGATTCGATTACCAGAAGATGGTTTTTGTCACGATGCCCTAGACAGTTTTTCGTCCTTCCCTTATGAGTCCGTGATATGGCTTTTCACATTCGGCATCCACGGACCTAAAAATCCAGCAAAACAAATATATCGCCGCACGTATGAGTTTCCTTCAGGAATGCTGTTTTTGATGACGTGAGTGATCCACAAACACGTTTCTTTGGATCCAAATGCCCGTTCATTATCAAACACACGATATTAACAAATACTCCGTGGAACAATGTGACCATCGTAAGAGGAAGATTAGCTTGCATACTGGGTTTGGAAAACGACTTGATAGATGCGAAATACTCCACAAACCCGTCGGATTTTTTCGTCAAACTTTTGCACTCTAGCCACTTGCATACATTTCTTGTGGGTGGTTTGGGCGATGGGGTTTGTCAAATCTACTTAAAGTAGCTTCGATGCAAATGCTTTTTGTCTACTTTTGATGTAAATGTTGTGACTCCTATAATACATGCATGTGTAAATTATTTTCATTTTTTGTTAATGATCTGCAGTTAGATTTTCTGGGCTACATTTCTGATCAACCAACGGATAAAATTTCATATGTACAGCGTAGTGATGTTTCCGGTGGACGACACTGCTGCTGGTACACCACCACTGGCTCACGGAGAACCAACGAGTGAGATGACCTAAGTCTAAGACATTTGCTGCGTATCGAGTAATGTTGTTGAATGGGAACGAGAAACCGGAATCACCACTGTCGTATGAATTCACCGAAGTATACCACTGCAGTAAGAACACTCTAAGTTACTTTCGTAGACACCCTGATAGAAGCCATGAACTTTCAAAAGAAGTTCTTATCGCAGTCCGGGAGAGGAAGCACTTCCGATGACCAGAGGCGGTTGATCCATTTCTCGCAGGGAGATGCGGGCCGAAGGAGGTATGTTATCCGTCCTTGAAAAGTACTTTCATAGAACCCGTATGATACTCATCGGAGAACAGAGCAGAAAAGCGACCTTCGGTGCAGAAGACACGATAGAGATCGCCCGATAAGTTTTTCTATGGAAGGGGGGTTCGACCTTCTGAATGCCACTAAAATTACCACAGGGCTCAGTCCTGACCGTCTGCCCCCAGCCCTTTTACGGTATGGTGCTGTGGTCCTGACGGATGCGTTCACTCATCTGATTCACACTTCATTAGGCTCGTCTTCTATCCCTGACTGCTAGAGACCCGTCACTATCATTCCCATCCGAAAATATAGCAGTTCTACTGCTTTAGCAAAGTGCTTTCGTCCCATCGCCTTAACATCTCTTGGTCTTAAACTGACGGAGCGTGCTACACTTAACCGTCTGCGTTATTCAGTGTATCTTCCCGATGACCGCTTTCAGTTTCCTTATAAGTTTAATAGGCTCATTTTGAACCGTGTCACTTCCCTTATTCATCACATTTGTAAGTCCTTAAAAGCATCGATGAAATCTGTGCATCGCGCCTTTCTAGATTATTCGTCGGCATTTGATTCAATCCTGCGGTTTCTCGTTTATCATAAGGTGGAAACGACGTGCATGTAGACCGCCGACATCTCGGGATAATATCTGCCACCGAATTTTTACATCTATGGAATAATGGAATACTTTCTAACATGGTTCTTTTACTCGACCTCCGGAAATAGTGTCATCTACCGGATATTTATGCGGAACCCGAATGGCCTGCCTAGTTCCAAGAAAGTTCCCGTTTAACAAAAGTTAATTTTCAGACTGCTTTTCTTTGATTATCGGAAATTGGTCCACTGCGTACCCTAAAAGCACCAAACTCGTGGCATTGGCTCTGCTGCAAGTTCAGTAAACGAGGCTGAGCTAAAATTTCTGCGGACCACTCAGAACGAATTTCGTCTGCATTAAATGACACCAGGCTCAGCCAATCTGCCGTCACTCGCAGGCTTCAGCTAGCAGTGGTGGATGATGAAATCTGTCGTTGTTTTCAGCTAACCACTGTTATAAATATTGGTAAACTGGATATGTTGGAGGGCGGTTTACAAACGACGGGCAATTTCAACGCCAAAGCAGCCAAAAGCGGTTTCCATTTAACTTCCAGGTCCACCCATTGAAGGGCTATGTTTCCAGGGGTGTTAGTACCGTGGTACGCAGAATGCTCACTGCGACCATTGGAGAACAGCTGGCGTCGCAGTATGGCTGGCTGGGAACCAGCGAAGAAACGGCTGTTTGCAACCACCGAAGAAAATACGCTTACCTAGCGTGAGCTAATCCAAACGAGCAGCTTGAATCAACAGACAGAATCCCGAAATAGCAGAACAGTAAAAATGATCACGACTGATACTCATACGTCCACCAAACTCTTGAACACAAGATGCATCTGTATCAATAATAAAATCAGTTCAATTTCAGTCAATACATCCGCCAGACGATAAACGGAAGCCTAATTTTCTGTAATCTGTTTTCGGTTTTAGCCGCCGACGGATGGATCTTTGAACTCCGTTGGAATTCTCTCAAGTGCAATTAATATCAAAAAGAATATCATTGGTTGCGGAAAATGGTGGTAAATTTGGAAGGGACCGATGTGAATCTTCGAATCGCATTTGGTCAGTATGCCGGTTCTATATTTAAAATGCGGTGCATTCGTTCACCAAGGTTCCAATCTGATAATGGACGCCAATCAGTACCACTATTCAGAGCAGACAGGATAGGTGAAAAAAATGCGAGTGTCATGTACAGAGTTCCATCGGTTGACTGATAAAGGCTGAAGCGAAAACCGCCCATGGGGATAATTTGGTGTTGGTGGATGAAGACAGCGACAGAGAAAGTCAGCGTTTAGAATGCTTTGCAGATATGTACAACCGTATTGCCATATGCACTGGTGCACTCATTAGAAACCGATTCACGCAGACCGTAAGGAATGATGCATTTTTGCAGAAATATGGGGTCACTGGTCACTTCAAGGACACTCGGGGTTACTTTCATGCTTCCAGTGTCTAAGAATACTTAAGAATTAAATCATGGAGGATACAATTACCGGTAGGCTTAGCAAGTGTCGACAACTGAATGTAAGGTGACATCATGGCTGTTAGTCCGAAAATAGGAAGACCCAAATCTGTTTCAAAAACTTGCAGTGAAATACCCTGTCGCAAGAATCAAAAATGGGAAGGTTAGTTATGCCCAGAACCAAAATGGAATGGCATGTGATACCGCGTAAGCTGCTTAGGCTAAGATGGATAATG
This sequence comes from Fasciolopsis buskii, assembly GCA_008360955.1. Classification (NCBI taxonomy): domain Eukaryota; kingdom Metazoa; phylum Platyhelminthes; class Trematoda; order Plagiorchiida; family Fasciolidae; genus Fasciolopsis; species Fasciolopsis buskii. The sequence continues at coordinate 16,929 of LUCM01009638.1, read as the reverse complement.
TATTTACAATAAAAGTTGGTCAAATGGTCCTCTGGAATAATGGACGTAACGCTGCCAGCGTCAATGAAATCGTGTGCGGTGTCTTTTACAGTTGTAGGAGTCCCATACATATGACCGGATTTAGAACAGTCAAAAACTTAAAAAGATTCAAGGTGACAACGAATCTCATTTGATTGGATATTCTGTGAGTGCACCATTTAGCAGGGTCTGTCGGTTTCGCACACTGACTTGATATCCCCAAGCTTACCATATTGGTAACAGATGGATTTTCGATGCCTAAGACTGTACCGGGAGTGAAACCTGCCATGAGACACACAGTTCCTGAACCACTCTTTATTTGAAGTCAGAATTCTGAAGATCGCCGGACTCCGTTCTGCACATTCACGATTACTGTTACTCATTTTGATATTCCGTGGATTAGCAGACGACCTACTGAAGACTCTTTCAGGTTTACTGCATAAAACATTCTTTACACATAACTAGAACGGATTGGAATGTATGGAGATGGGCTCTTCCAGTCGGTTCCATAAATGATAAACTTTAGTGATAAAGTACGAACGCAATACAGGCACATCCGTCACGATCGAATAAAATATGCCTACTTACCATGAACAAAATCAAACAGCTTCCAATACGTGATACAGTGCAGCATTGTTGCTAACCTCCTTCGTCGACCGAAATTCTTCCCGTCCGACCTTATGACAGCAAAGTGACTTTGAATCAGTATTAAACGAATGGAGCGGCTTCCTGGCCAGCTCGAACACAGGCACCAAACGATTCTCGCACCCGGTGAACGTCTGAGCTAAACGCGTTGTTCAGCTGACTGTGCCTGTCCACAACGGGCACATCATCAAAGAGAACAATGGCAGCAGGAAGAAAGTAAGTTGACTTGTCTTTAAAAGCTCTCCCAGTATTGTACATGAAAGTCTCCAGCTCGATTTTCAAGGTAATGGTATGTAGATTCAGCTATTCATTTCCGTGCTGCTTTATGAGCCCAAGCCCAATCTCATATTAAAGTTGTTCCAAATAATAACTGTTATGGAAGTTACTCCTATTCATGACGAAGAAAGCATATACGGTAAGAAGAATGCAGGATGATAGGTTTAGATTTAGTCAAGAAGCATACGCAAATCAGATGCTTTAACCTCCTTACTTTTGAGTCAAGGGCTGTGCCTGACGCCAAGAACTCCTGATTCATAAACCTTTCCACAGATTTATGGACATGGCTGCACAATACTGTCAAACGGTACTGCACTATATCAGGTCAAACAGATGCTGAATCGTTACATACGGCTGAAATGGCTACTTTGTAGCGTTGTGTTGCGTCAGTCCACAAGAGACTAACTGCAACGCTAGAAGGTTAAACCATAGACACACTTTCATTTCCATCTCTAACAATTGTGCAGGAACATAGAATATGCTACCTTATCTCCATTGACATAGAAGATAAAACAGATCATGGACAAGGCTATTACATAAAAGACAATTGAAATGGAACAATCCAATATCGTTGTCAGCATCCTGGACAAGTGTGCTCATGTGCGTTTAAATAAAACAGAAGAAAACAACCTGAATTTGATAGTACTTTTATTTGAGCCTTAGGAAGCTGTACAAAAGATTCCAGGCGAAGGATGGCTTTGTGCAGTCATCGCACAGTTGAACACTGCATTACATGCTCCTAAACTTCAAAGTGGTCGTCTTGGCGGCTGTCGCAGTGTCATTTTCAAACAATCTCGCTCCCAGATAAGTCGCTGACTACTGTTATTTTTGGTAGTAGTCAAAACGTAAATGCCATCCTCTAGGGTTACTGGCAATAAGGTACACTTACGTGGAAAGAGGTCAAACTTAGGGAAGGGTAATCGATTTTGTCCATTTCGACATACGGACAGAACCAAAGTGAGAAATGAATCTATCGAAAACACTACTTTTGGTGGGAGTGTCAATGAGCTAACGGTTCCCTCACAACGAATAACCCAAGCCATAGATTTTCAATGAACTCCGTTTGAAATACCGCGAGAATTGAGGATCCCGAATGTTTATAGAATACAGTCAATTTTCCGAAAGTAACAGGCGGTTAAACTGACTTAGTGAACTCAGATGCTACCTTTAGTTCGAGAGAAGCTGCAGATCAGATGAATTATTTACAGTACTTTGTTTGTCATAGAAATAAGCATTTATTGACAATTGTTGTTGCTGGTAATATATAGATGCGAGAGTTATCTCGGATAACCCTATCCAATGTATCATCATTTTTATTACAATGACTACATTGTTAATCACATCGCCCATTGGTTTTTGTGATGAAGTCTCAAGCTCGTCCGAACCAAATTGTTTATGGTTTCTAGAAATGAAAGATTGCGGAATATGGCTGGACATCTCAGGAAACACTGGAGATAAGCGGGGATAGTAGGAGGCTAACAAATCTAGCTTAATATGAAGGCTATTTGCTAAGTTCGTTGAGAATGTATTAAGGAAGAGTGAAAATTCCGCCACCACTGTACGGATATTCGAAGACAAAATACATTTGTAGCGAGAGTCAATTAGAAAAATACTATAAATTGGGGAATGAGAATGCATAGAAGACGCTGGTTTTACGAAATCAAGGTGCACCCTTTGGGGAATTCTGAAGCCGTCGGTTGACGAGATGTCTACAGTTCAATTCATTTCAATGTTTACAACCATTCACATCCAACAGGGTCTTTTGCTTTTGTATTATGTTCCATGGACCTTTGTGTAGATAAGTTTCCTCATTTCAGTCAAAAACAACGAAAGAAAACAGTTGCACTTTTCGCACTACAAACACGACAATAGAAGGAAAAACCCGTTAACTGATTGGTCTGTGAGTTTATCACATTTTGTTTAGGAATTGCCTCCAAATGTCTCAGGATGATCCGCAATGAATGTTTAAGGCCCCCTGATGGAATGCTCACTCTGAAGGCTTCTCGAAATGTTCTCAAATGCCCGGCGGTCTTCACCGAGTTGACTACTCATTGTTAACCATTATCGTGGAGTTGTCTAAGTCCTGATTCCAAACTTAACACAGGTGGTGCAGGTAACATTGGACTGTATGGTCATCGAAATCTGTGACAGAGGAAGTGTACCCAGTGCAGTAGGCCAACCTAAGATCGCCCTGCTGCCTTGTGGGCTAGACTACTTGGTGAAACGTCCGGAGTAAAGTACTGTAAGCGAGTCCGCTGCTAGGGTTTGGAAAAGTAGGCAGCACGGACCCTAGAGAGGAATCATGCATCCCGAAGATATGGAGGCGCAGGATACAAAAACTGATAAATGTGCGCAACCATACACATTGCGCATATTTCTAGCGTATTTTCGTCCATAGATTTCGCCGTTCAGCAGAGCCCCGATTATACATCAACTGTACTCGGATATGCGCAAGGTAAACACGAATACCGTAACAGTGCAGTAAAATTTCAGTAGAAAAGCCAAAACCAAATTTTTGCTAGCGAAAGTATGATCGTAAATTAAGACGTCGGACAAAATCAATAAACTCGTGCTGACCTGGCAAAGAAAAGTTATTGAAGCTGGTAATTGGTTTAAATGAAATTTATCACGGAGTTTCGGCTTTGCATTTTCAAAGCGATTCTGACTGCATACGAAGTGCTTTGCCAACGCGAAATGAACCATCAACTTCTAGTGTTTTGACGTTTTTCTTTCTTTCTTGATAATCCGGAAATATACCATCTGATCACCTTTATTGGATCCACCATTAGGGCATTTAGATTAGAAGTTCAAAAGAAAACCTCATTTCTACTATTTACACTGCTATCGGTAATTAAAAGTTTAGCCAAATTCAATAGATTTTGTGCTAATCTGGTCTGGAATAAAGTTAACTATTCCAAACACGCAACAGAGCAACATTCCAGTGAGAGTAGTCTTTACGGTCAGCACATCACAAAAGCAACTGGACCAAACCAAACACACTCGTACACACACAAACACACAAACCAAAAGCTTCGTTGAAGACAGGTTGTCAGCGCAGTCACCCACCCAATGTAAACCGAGATATGTGTGCGCCGGTAAGAACGCTGACTGATGATGATGGGTCGAGAGCAACAGTTCAATCGCANCATGATGCAGTCAGGGCTGGGAGTGCGGTTAACACAATGAACCAAACCAGATACATGCGTACACACAATTCTACGATTGTGTTGATACCCAGATGTTTTCGGTAGAATACAGTTTAAAAGAACCCATTTACGAACATGACCATACTGTGTTCATTCGATTTACGTCACCCTATTTGACGGCGCTGACTAGGACACACACAAAGAAAACACTGGCCCGTATGATGATGAATTAGGATGAACAGTTTAAGCACGCATGCGCACACCATTAAAATCCACTTCATTTTTCAGTATAATACTTGTTTTAGCAACACTTTTGGATCTAAAAACTGCATAACATGAGAGCAGTTGACCACAAAGCCAAGATTTGAGCTCTGTTAGGAACAGAATTTGGTTGCATGTCAGTTATCGTTTCGGGCATCACAGAATTACTACTGTTTGTCACTCGCGTATCAACAGATGCTTTCAAAAACGAAGCTTTCCGAAGCTACCAAATGACTCCAATACAACTGACTGAATCACCATGTGGACCGTTCGGTTATTCTTAGCTAATAGGCCTGGGTCAATTGTGATCACAGTCGGCGGGAATTGAATATCGACCGTTGGTGCATGTTTGTGCGTGCACACGACAAAAGCCTTGAATTCGATGACAAGTCGGTGATTCCCACCTGCTTATATCTCATTGTTAGAATGGTGTGGCCCGCTGCCGTATTTCTTTACCTTGCACGTAGAAAATTAGAGAACCAAATCTGCAAAACGTTTGCTGGGATTTTCACTTTCACCATCCGAATCGACCGAAGGCATGGCACATTCATGCACAAATGTTGTGAAAACTGGAATTGTTACACATCCAAAATCCTTTATCCCACCTAGTCATAGTTGGTCTATGAAAACTGTCCTGAGACCGCCTAGCATTGAAGGTATGTTTTGATGATACAGCTCCATAGCCATTCGGCACGGCGATGGCAACGACGGAAAATCCAAAGCGATGACCACAAGCTAATACCGAGTGAGGAGAAGTTTAGTGGATTGATAATCTCAGCCATAGTAGCCTTGATATCTTCGTTGTACTGGTCACCATGCCCTAGTGGAAAGAGTTAATTCAAAAATGGCAGAATTTCTGCATCATGTCGCCAGCATTATAATTAGCATACGATTGTTAGAAGATGTGACATTACTAGAGGTACCGTATGATGATGTTTGAGAGGACTTTGCATTCTAAAAAACCATTGGACACTCCGGAAAGCTCTCGTAGCACCACAAACGCAGACAGTTCTCCAGCCTCTAGTAGTGCATGTTTTGTAACTGATCCGCAATTGGCACTAGAGAATAACGTTTCAACCTAAATACTATAAAATACTGACACATATGTGAAATAGATTTATCATAAAATCATGTTGACGAAAAGTATTCTTTAATTTCGTGCAGATAGAAAATCATTCATGTCGGACTGAAACCCATGTAACAAGAACCGGTCAATCGAGCCGCGTTTACTTCACTCCTGAGACTAATTATAACCTGGATGGATCATATGTGTAGAATTACTGCGGGTCTGGTATAAGAAAAGACAGCACACATTTGAGCTAACGCTACAGGGACTGAAACTCAGTACTGATTTTGTTGAGACATTCGTAACCTCTTTCGGTTCACATTTTATTGTTCATGATGAACACCCTGAATATATGATACAAACCACCAGTGCCTAAACAGCCAAAAATCTAGGACAGGTTTCGTCATTTATCGTCGTGGGACGTGCCGGTACATCGTGGATTGTGAATTTGAACTGATCGACATACGTGCATGAGCGTGCTAGCAGAGAGTGAATGTTCGCACACGTTGCACCCTTGCTCTGGACAAAATCGGCACGTGCATCAGTTGTTTACGTGATATTTCAAAGATCAGAACAAATCTACGGTGTGCAGGCATGCTGTGCTTGCACTGGTAGTGTGTGGAAAACAATCAAATGTGGCACACTGATCACAAAATGCATTGCCATTGCGACTGACTGATGACGTAATCTAAACCTAATTGTTACGCGATGCCAGTAAGACCAAACACACACACACACACAATTCAAACCGAAAATAGCCTCGGAGTTCAGATATTAATCAAAGATTATTTCACAGACTCCGTAAATCTTAGGTACTGTGGATTGGATTCGTCATACCTCTCACTTTAATTGTCACTATTCAAGGAAGAGGATTGACAACACTTCTTATAGCGTATGAAAAGCGCCAATTTTGACACTTCCAACCGGTAGCACTGTGGAATAAAATAAAATCGCGCATTCGGATTTAGACCGCGCGCACATGAGGGGTTGGTCGTGTTATTGAGCTGTCGCGTAGGCAGATAATCAGGACCAATGAAGATAAAACAAACGAACGACTTTGATTGCAACTCAGATCGACCGTTTCATTTTCAGGCCCTCTTCGCTATGGGCCTAACGGTGAATGATAAAGCCAAATTGGTGCTGATAGACATTTTACTGGCTAAGTATGATGAACTCAAATGCTTGCAGCCTGCGAAAAAGAGACCCTGTCTCTTATACACATCTCAGAACAAATCTACGGTGTGCAGGCATCTCAGCTTCCATTCCTAATCATTCCCAGTAGATTTCGCCCACATCTTTATGGTAGACAACTGCTCGTCTCGATAGCCGACCAACCCTAGCATTGCAAGGTACTCTGTCTCTTTGACCATGAGTAGCACTCCCTCATGTCTTCCATAGCAAAACTTCGGCACGGTCGAGTCCGGAATTATTACAGATACACGGTCACGTGGTCATCGTCCGCATAAAAGTAACCATTGAACTCCCAGACAGCCGCAACAGACACATACGAGCTCTGCGACGGAAAAATCCAGAAGCGAATGGACCACAAGCTCATACCGGTGAGGAGAGTTTTAGATGGATTGATTACATCTAGCTGCCCGCATGAGTGGCTCAGGTCCTTTGCATAATCTCTGATAACTCAGCTCCATCCACCACATTACGCGCGCTTAACAATATTTACTCTTGGTTCACCACACGCATCCTAAGTGAAAGACGTTATTCAAAAAGTTGGCCGCAGAATTTCTGCATCATGTCCGCCCGCTCCAACACAGAAATCATCTTATCCTGTATTCTAGACCATACGTCAAGTTTCCGTGATAGTAAAGAATGTTGACACATTACTGATGGTACTACGCTAAGAATGACCATACTCCTTGCTATTCGAGAGGCACTCTTGTGCCACTCATAATCCTAATAACACTCCATTTGGACCTTCCGGCGCTAGGCGCTGTCTCTATCATGCGTCCAGCTCACCTAACTAATACCGCCAGACCCACTGCAACTTCTCTCAGCCTGCAGGCAGCTTACTCTAAGCTTTTGATTAGTTGATCTATGCTTCTATCCTGATAATCTGACTCTGCATCGCAGCACCAATGACAATTTCTGAGCCCACTAGAGCAATCTAATAACGATTATCAAAACGCACTACATAGCTAATACGATATAAGGGCAACTATACCTCCGAACATATATGTGAAATTCGCAGCATTCTCTCATATCAAAATCATGTTACGAAAAGCTTGTTCTTTTATTTCGGTAGCAGATAGAAAATCATTTCTCATCATTTGTCGCGCCTGAAGCCCACTAGGCTCTAAACTCTGCACTGTCAGAACACCAGAATCCCGGGTCGAATCCGAGGCCGGCTGAAGTCAGCTGTTACTTCACTACCTTGCGGAGAGAACTGAATAGCGGACGGCACGACACGACGCTACATGTCCTATAACCCGTGGATTGCTGTACTTGCCCCCCTTATGTGTCAGTTAGAGATTAACTGCGGGCTGACTCAGGTATAAGA
>LUCM01009637.1:34274-54436 GCA_008360955.1 Fasciolopsis buskii | reverse complement strand
TGCACTAAGGCATAAAAAAAAACACCCCCCCACATAATACTTTCAAAACTATTAAATTAAGATCCCATGATCGCAAACCATTCAGTGAACTTCCTAGTTTTGCCTAATGGTGAGTCTTGCACAACCCCAAAGACATAGCTGAGGGCGTTCAATCAATATTTTCGCCTCCTCCATGGCCCCAGCTGCAGTCAGCGACCCACCCCGAACTACAGAATAGGAATAAACTCCACGTTATCTTCTGTGGTCCTTTGAATGTTAAAGACTATGAACGACATTTAAACCAATTTCAAACCAGGTCTTACCGAGCCCTGATGGCATTCCTCATCAGCTGTTCTTTAGTTTGTGGCCCCTGAACCTACCTTTGCTACTGCTACTCTTTCACACTCTCAATTAAACTCTGGTGCAGTTCTCCAGTTAACTGAGCACCTGTAATAACCCCTATCCATAAGAAGGGGTCTCTGCATTGATATGTCCAAATTACCGTCCATCAACCACACGCCTGTTATCTCCAGGGTTAAGGAAGAAGGTGTTAAAAGACCCATCCGTGGGCTTACCTTCTAGCCTCACTCCTTAGCCCCAAACAGCACGGATTTCTCCAATCTCGCTCTTGGCTCCACCTGTCAATTTGACTTCCTGAAACCCGTAACTAAACCTAGCGAACAGCGGGTTATTGCATTTCTCAGTGTCTACCCTCGATATGTCTAAAGCCTTTGACCGTGTCCCTACTGCACCTTTTAGCCAAAGTAAGCCCTTTTGTGGCATCACCGATCCTCTTCATCCTGGCTCTCGTCTTACTTTAACCCAAAGATCACAGGTGGTCTCCATTGACGCTTTACCTCCACTCCCAGACCTGTAACTATGGCGTGCATACAGGCAGCCGTTATACTTGGTTCCCCTGCTATTCCTTATGTACATTTAATGAGCACTTAGATTCAATATCTCACGGCTTCCCTTTCCTGTTTGCTATGACATTAAAAAATAAGTTTACCCCCTCAAAATCGAATGAAAAGTTAGGTATTGCGGTTAGAGGACATTTGTGCCATTTGTCATGCCTTAAACGACTGGTGTACTCCTGGATGATGAGCTTCTCTGCCGATAAGAGCTGAAATACTCACATATAGGTGTTACACGACCTAAACACTCAAATTTTTGCTACATGGATCTCCTATTGGCCATGTAAAACCCACAATCCGCTGACCGTGGTCTCAAACTATTCAGCCTCTCAAATTTCAGAGCATGTAGTTATTCAGTCGGCTAAAGCTGAGGAAATGTTTAGTCTGCATTTTTTCGCACAATGGAACTATCCGACAGCATCCTCAGCATTTATTAACATTACGTTTCGACCACTCCTTGGAGTATGGCACTTTTGATATATTCCAGCATTTCTGTAAGTCGGATAAATCCCCCATTGGAAAGTATTCCAGAGGACGTTTCACTTAAGGCAATTGATAGGTTGGTCGACGACTCTGAATATACAAGGAACGCTGGCTAATCCCTTCAAACTTGAGCACTTTGTCTACGGTGGACTTAAAATTAACCTGTTTTTCTTCTGCATAATAAACCTTGGTGAATAGGCGCTCCTTCTCCACCGATCCACCCTATATTCTCCTCTTGCCAGTCCATACCCTCTCCGTCATTAGGCCTAAACCATCCATACGGAAATCGCCAAGATCCTCTTTAACGTCTCGCATTTCTCTCTTAATTGTTTATACCAAAACTTTGGTAAACAAACTTCCCATCAGCATTCGTTGCATACAGATCCAATCTAGTTTTAAAGCTGCCTAAACACTTACCTAAGTGTCATCCCGGGTCCTTCAATCGAACCAACACCCCTATCTCGAAGAGCGTGCCTTTGAGTCAGCCACGGATTTCTAAATAAAATCCCTTCCCCTTGGCTTTCGCCCCCCGTAACACTCAAATCTGAGGGCGCAAGAGAATTAAATACTAGGTTAATACGGCAACACCGCATTTTATGAACCCATATCTGCTCAGAGACTCTGGGCGTACGAAGTTTGGTTAGGATTATAACAGTTTACGACAGTACAGTCTTCCAAAACCTAGACCTCTGCAACAACACTTAAATAACATTAAGGTCCGTGATAGCAGAAGGATTGCTAGGATTCTATGACAGGCTATAACCGCGATAATCCTCCTTATATCGGTCTTCTCACTCGGATTCCTGTAAACCATATATTGCTCCTGATATGCTCTGCCAACATAAAGGATTCCTGTCTTTATGCTGGTATTGCCTGATCTAGGTTTCTCTCTTCGTAGACCATTTTATCAGAGAACACTTCTCGAGTTTCTTTTACTTCTTCCCTACCTTACTCATTCTTTCCTTCCCAGTAACCTTGCATAGCGCTACCAGGTAGACCCTTTCCCTTAATTACCCAGCCTAGTTTCGCCTATAAAAAAAATATGTTCCACGTCACACAGACGGTGTGATTCGCCTTAGTGCAAACAACAAAGGTCCACCATTAGTAAGATTTCAAACAGCACTCGTAAATAGAAAACAAGACAAGGCGTTGACGATGACGGATGCCATAAGAAAAGGTATGTGTTTCACGGCAATAACCACAATCCTCCGTTGGCTTGTATATCCCCACTTTCGTTTCCTTAGTCCGATGCGAAAACCCGAATGACTGCGACAGGTTTGCTCCAGCATCTCCGAACGTGGGGAAAACAGACCACCCCCAGCAGTTGCGGAAAAAAAACGCGGAAAATTAAGGTTCAGGCGGAGGAACTATGGAAAGTGTTATATGGCTCAACATTCCCTCTGGTAGACAAAGAGAAAAAGTTCCGCTGGATCAGATTATACCCCAGGCAACCAAAGCCACACTTGGGCTGCGAAGGAATGGCGGCCACCTTTCTGCAATGGATATGTATGCCATCAGCCCAGACCTGACCCTTGCGAAAGGAAACCCCACACCGCCCTTGTTCGGTTAATAAGCGTTTGGCTACTTTGTTGGTCGGTATGGGGAAGTGCTCATCGACTATCCACTTATGCTTCACACCCACCCCTCTATTTTTTAACACGCCCTGTGCCCCCAAACCGCCAACACCTGCGTACGTATTGCTGACATCTAATAACAACTGCCGTCGTTCTTCTTAACTATTCATGCAAAGCTCACTGAAAACTACTATGTGGTACAAGTTTGACTATCCGTCACTGTTCAAAACACAAATTTACCGAGTCCCCATATTCTTCATGCTTCTCCCTTCTCTTCTTTCCACATTTCTCGTTCAAATCCCTGTCCTAGCATCCACCCACACTGCCATCCGCCAGCCATTCCGTCATGTCCCTTTCTTGGCAAACTTGGGATTAGTAAACTTCGACGAAAGATCAAATGATCAGTCATAACTGACTCCCGTAGCATGTACGCCGCGCCCGTAGTCCAGAAGAGTCCACAAGCAGAACAAATAGTGAACTTATTCCCTAATTTTTTTTTTTTTTCATTGTTGCTGCATCCTTTCAGACCACTGTAATCTGCATCTGCGAAGATTGTCGGAAAGATAAACAGAACGCGTTTTCAAATAAGGACTAATTAACAAGCACCGGAAACTGACTGAGGGCCATATGCTCCATAGGGTGCAGCAGCCGATGTGTTGCATACGTCCCGTCAACGGGAAAACTTACCCCCCTGCGTGTTTCATGACAGTGTCTTGGTCCCTGTAATCTTCGTTAGAAAACTGGACTGTTATCCACTTGTTCCCATTTTTTGTTTACTTCACCTTAACACCGCTGAAACAAATTCAATGGGTCTGCCCCTCTCTCTCCGGCTCTTTCTCCAGGCTCGACAATGACCGCAGATGAAACGCAAAAACTATCGCCTTAAAGCTCCACTCCATCCTTCGCGCTGTGTCGTCGATCCCCGTTAGGAAGTGCTGTCTAGTACCTGGCCGCGGCAACCCTGAGACAAGTCAAACCCACGCTGTTGACCGCACCCGGGGTTGCTTCATCTCAGATGGACCTCACGATTGTCGCAAACAGTTACTATCACTACCTTAATGCCGCGAGCAACCTCCCAAACCTCCAAACCTACGTAACCGCCACAGAAACACCATTTAATCTCCAATATTAATCAGGGACAAAAACAAGTCTTCATTTGCAAGTTATTCAAGGATTGATGTAAATCTTACACGTAACCCGTCTACTTCCCGCCAACACTCATAATCCGCTCCCGGGCGCATAAGTAGGCAGTGACCATTTTTTGTAAGTTCCATTGTCCTCTCTGTCCAAAATTTTTTCGTATACTTTTCGTCCCGTAAATTTGTCTGATGCAACCTTGAAGGTTTCCTGCTGTTTCCATTTTGAGCCATTATTTTGATTACTTGAATATTGTTGTTACCCATTTTTCTATCCACCTTTTCATAAGATATCCAGTTGTTGATTTCGATTCTCCATCCCGCTGCTGTATCCACTATTGGATTCTTCATCTTTACCATATTACGCCTCCTGATTTTTGATGGACCCGGCACTTGACAACGTAGTGAATAAAACTTCCCACCTTGAAAAGTCGCTCCTGTGAAGCTAAAATAGAATTGTTATGGGAAATGGAATGAATATTGTTATTGGGCATATTTCGGAATTAAAAATGTAATTCTGGAGAACCTGATCATTTGTTTTAAAACCCAACGATTATGAGTAAGGAAAATATACTGGAAACCGGAAATGGCGTCACTTGCGCTCTCATGGCTGCACGGCTGCTTCATGTGGGACGCTGCTGCTGCACATTATGTGAGTGTTACTGGAAGCGTTTAGATGTCACGTTCGCCGTTTTTATGCTAGTTTTTCCGGAATTTTTGAATCCTGATTTAGAAATCAAAGGGTCGTTGGTAAGTCTGTTATCTTTTCAAGTGGTTATTTATTTGAAGGATTCCAAATATTGGACCGTGTATTGCGCACGCCAATCGTAAGCTAACCCCCAGAGAGGGACAGGAGGCGGGAACAGGTAAAAAAAATTAATATGTGGGCAAATATTTGTTAGGAAAAAAAATATACTAGAGAAAGGTTTGTCGATATGCCCGCGGAGATAAAAAATATTAAAAAAAACCGCCTAGTTATTACCAGTTCGGGATGTTGATAATCTTAGGACTAAATTCCGGTTAAATGGATGAACCGGAACGACGATCGTTTGCGTAAAAGACTGATTTCGCGGAACAAAAGATAGTCTTCAGGTTACTAGACGGGAGGATGTAGTTTGGGTTTGCCGTTTTTTTCGTAGCACTGATTAGTGTTAGGCACCCGAAAAAAAAAGTGTAAAGTGGGCATTTAAGGTTTTTGGTATTTTTCGACTACATGGGGTTGAGGTTAGAAAAATAGGCACTGTCTAATCAGCACAAGCGTTATTAATACCTAATATTCACCAATATCCATTGCAGGTAGAAACCTGATGAGCCCAGAAGACGCGGACAGATCGAAGAGGAGGCAAACGAGGGGACGACGGATATGCCAAGGCAACAAGGGACCGCGGGAGGACGGGATTGACGCGAAACGCCCCCCACGGCCCCTTTTTGGGCCACCACTATTTGATTACGGACACCGATTTCCAAAACGAGCTATTTCTGCTGAAGTTTCCATTGTGTGTATTAGGTTTGTTGGATACGGGAGTCTTCTTTCACGTGCGCAAACAAAGGTTCGGGTTTTTTTTGGTGCTCATTCGTTTAGGAGTAGTGAAAACTAGTCCACTGATACGCATGTATAAATGTTAGAAGTTTATGCTGAAGGCAGACAGGTTTGTGTTTGCCTAAGATGGCTTATAAGTGTCGTTCGCCATATATACCTGGCCAAAGAGAGAGGGCGATTGAACATGACACGGGTTGGCAGGAGGGGTCGAACGTTTTTCCGTTGGGCATTATATTGGCAAATAATCGCAACGGACTAGTGGCTAACGGGTAAATGCAGTGTATTTTCAGATAAAGGACATTCATTGCTTGCGTTGTACGTCAATTGCTATACGCAGTTATGCATAAGTAGATCTTCCCTCATGGGGCCACAATTGTTTAAAGAACATTTATTTAATAGCTAATTTGTGCATTGTGGGTGCAAACAAACTATATTGATGTACATGTCCAGCGGAAACATAAATGGTTGTATGTATGTAATTTATTGAATACATATATATATATACATAGAAGCATGTGTCTACTATAAACGCGATATGGATTCATTTAAGTTCCGCCATTTTAATGTCCCACATTTATATACCTAAAGGTGTGCACATTTATTTCTTTTACAGTTTTTTCGCATCACTATATGTACATAATATACGGAGACAATATATGATATACATTGTAAATATACACATTTGGGCCAACTTGATATCGATGTTCATCATAACCTAAAAACGCATTTAATGGACAAAAACAAATTCAATGTGACGACTTAAGCAGTCAAAAGGTCTGTATATTAAATTTTATATCACCCCGGTTGCAAAACGTTGCTTCACATGTATCAGAATACATGTTTATACATTATACATTATATATATGTAAATTATATTTAGGTAGACATCCTCGCGATTTTGGGGCAGAGAGAATATTTATATAAATTTTCAATTTCCCAAGCCCATCAACGAAAATACGCTATAAAAAAGGTCTATTTCACTATCACAGCCAAATACTTTTTACGGGCTTTGGCATGCTAAATGGACATTTTTTATTTTCTATACAAAATAACATTAATATTATCCTCTTACTATCTCGCTGCTATCTGATTGATCACTTTTTCACCATGTTGAAAAAATTATAATCAGCTGACATTAACAGGCAACCGTACCCAGTTATCGCGAGGAGGTGGGACGAGTCCACGGTCCAACGGTTTGAACGCCCGCAAAAACATGGCCGTTTCTGCGGAGGGAGTGGAAGTTAGTTAAATACCCTTGGACAACACCTCACCATTTCTCCCCAGCCAAATATTGCGCCGGCGATGCGCACCTTTGATTGCATTTGAAAACATGGACTGGACTAGCACGTGCGCGACTCATAGTCGGCCCCAGAAGTAAATCGCATTGGAATAATCTAGGCTCTTGATTCGAAGCCCAAAAACTCGTGATTTAGCCCATCTTATTGCAGATTATGTTCATTAGAGCACAGAAACTGCATATTCACGACTAAATTTTGTCTTACGATTTCCAATGCGCCATCTATGTGTAAATGTGATCTTGCCTTGCGCATGACTCGAATTTCGAGAAATATACCCATTATTATTATTATTTGGCCCTCGGAATATTCTCGATAACCCTTGGACTCATAAGTTGCACAAAATGGAAATACTGGTACACCAAAAGGTGGGGATGGTCATTCTGCACTCCATTATTAATTCGCCTATGGCGTTTTAAGGCAACAAGAAAAAAGCAAAGTGTTCCTGTTTGTGTTTGGGAGCTTCACCTGCGAAGAAATTATTTTATGTCGGGAGAGATCGCAACTTTCCCCGGTCAAAAACGACAAAGAACCCCCGTCAATGTTGTAGTCCATTGTAGCCCCATACAACAGCCGATTTTTGGGCAAAGTGCTTCGGACCGTTGGTGTTTGGCGTTTTTCAGGTTTCTTTCAATTTAGCTCACAATGATGAGGTATGTAAGATGTCTTTCCGCTTTTTCTGCCGGCCCATCATCTTGAAGTATGAATCTAACAGACGTCTGTATCCACAAAATCTTTCCGTGAAATGTAACAACCTTTAAATCCTCCAAGATCTGTTAGTCACGATTTGTTGGGCCTGCGGATGCCACTGAAAGTGCACCTCAAGACGGCCCTGAAGGATTTTTCCTTTCGCACTGCCTCCAAAGCCATATTGCTTTCGCTTGATCCTGTGGTGCGATAATCTCCCAAGCGAAAAACTTCCTAATCGCACGGTCGGTTCGGATGTTCCTCCTCACATTCCGGCCAGGCAGTGAGGCGGCTGATTAAGCACTTCCCTCGAAGGACCATACAGTAGTCAGCCTAGCGCCGTTGGCACTGCCTATGACGTTTGCGACTATCAGCTGTGCTCCATAGTCCGACTTACCCCCGGTACGTTGCAACCAATTGGCAGGTTCACATCATCGCCCTTCTAGCCAACCACGCTCAAGTCTCATGAGCGCGGCTACCTGGACAAATTTGTACGGACCGATTTTAAAGCCGGCTTCAGCAGTGCATCTGCATTCGTTGTCTCGATCTGTTTTTCCTGTTGTCCAGTGGAAAGAACCACAGAGTCACTGGACTGGAAATTAGCAACTGCTGTTCGTGCTCACCGTCAAAGAGTCGAAGGTTTATTCAAGCCGTTCATTCACCAAAGTTGTATCTGATCTACCGTTAACAGAGGTGTGCGCCTTTATCTGTAGGAGTGACCATCCCCACAGGGACTGCGCCCAAGCGGACTGGTTTATGGCTGATGTGAGAAATCGAGCAAACCACTCCATAGTATCTTGAAGGTTCACTAACTCAGCCTGGTGAAACAAACTGCCTTTTCTACCAACGCAATCCTATTCACCGCAGCGCAAGTTGTTGCACGGTGCTAATTTTTCAGTCAAATAAATTATGCCCTGGCGCTTTTTGCTATGCGTCAGGCTCCTCCAAGGGGCTCTGCAGGAGATTTACAGACCTAAGTAAGTTGTGGCGGAAACCCCCAAATTTGCACTCAGACGAAGCATAGCCATTAATCAAGGAAGCATGCACGCTTTCCAGGGCTGCATTTAGCAGTGAACGTTTGCAGCACATGCCGGGTTGCTGGTGGATGGCTTTGTTAGTCTGCTACTGTCTGGGCCAGTTAATCGAACCTACTGCCTGCTTTTCTTGCCTTTCGGTCCGTTTAATCCACTACGTCCCCAAAGGTCCACACGTTCGCCATGGCTTGTGGCTTTTGCTTTTTCGGCCCCGCGGCTCTGGAACTGCGGGGACAGTACATGGACAAAAATTTCGAAAATGAAACAATTCACAATGTGATAATATCGGTCATCTGACCATCGGGCAACCTTGGAAACACCGTACAGCTGTTTCATCCTTGTTATGGATCATCACGATTGCATATCCACCGCAGCCGAGTTAGGACGCCTCCTGGATTGACGTCGAAATTTTGAAGGGCTTCAAAATCTTGTAGCACTGCTCGGGACAGCCGTCGAAGGTCGACGACTCCAAACTGGTTAAGTGGAAAGGAGACTAAGCCGAAGGAAAGGCGTGCTTGCTCGGTGCGTGGCCCTCATTATCTATTCTATCTGCGCTCTCGCAGGTAAACTCATCCAAACTTTTCGTGCTATCTGGGCTTACTCTTCGGAGGCAAAAAATTGCCTCGTTGGTTGTGCATTCCTATGCCTATAGACAGTGTACTTGCAGTCAATATCAATAAAATATGAATTGGCATTAAGAAGACTGTGAGATCCATCGGACTTAACGGAGTCAAAGATACCCGAAATTTTATCAGAGGCTTCTAGAGTTACATTCTATCCACTTGTGATCCTTTTCCGCACATTTCGAATGCTCTTTCGCACCAAATTGATCAACTTGAGTGTTGTGAGTAGCTTTTGAGAGATGCTTAGCCAAGGTCACATCCCATGTCCAAAACAATCGATTCTTAAATTCCTTAACACCGTGTTGGGAAGTTATTCAGTATGAAGCCACAAGTGACCTTTAAATATGTTATCAGAACGGCTCAGAAGGAGTGCAAGTGTCACTTTACAGGAATACTTGTGTTGTTCACGCGGATCCCAAAACAAGGAGTGTCAAAATCTCATAGAGAATGTGAACATACAAATCTTCAAACCAACAAAACCTGCATAAGAAAAAGCACCGAATTCATTTGCCTGACGGTGAGTTCATGAATTCCAATGCAAAAGATTTTTTCGGAGGATGTTCCTCAGGCATGCGCTACACTGGGCCAACTCCTCTGCTCCTGCTTGTAGCTTCGCCAAGTACAGTCCATTTCAATTCAGTTGTCATGGAAAAAGTAACCCAGAAGTTCAGTTTAGTTCAGTTCAGGGTGCACAAAGCAAATTTACACTTTCACTTGCTCGGGCGTCATGGTTGGTACGTGTCGTCTAGTGTCCGTAGCTTTCAACAGGCCTTGTCCGTTTTTCTGTGAAAGGCAAACTATCAGGAACAGCATCAGACACAACAGATAAGTTTTATGTTCACACCTGGGGCTTACTCTGTCAGCCCCAGGTATACCACCGCCTAACAGGCATCCAGAGTTTCTTTATATCCATCGCGCCTATTGGAAAAGAACCTATCTAGCACCCGAAGCCTTGTGAGGTGGTGCCGAAGTGTTTAACCATGCACTCTGATGGATCTATATGGCGCACAAGTGGAGAGTTTGTGCCACTTTTTACCTGAAATGCCCTCAGCTATTCTTTGGTTTACAATTTGATCCCCGAGCGTGCTTCGGTGTCTGACGAGAATACGCCAAGGTGTAGGAGTTTTTCGTCGGTGTTTGTGTTTTTGGTCAATCATCATATTACTGGCTAGCTTTTTTGCCTTTTTTAAGTATTTTATGTTCTTTCGCATGTACGGTTTCCAGGCCTGAACACAGCACACCAGGTGCAGTTTTAGGAAAGGTGTTTAGAGGGCTCCAAATACTTCGCGTTCCGTGTAGGAAACCGTGGATTTGAGCCTAAAAATCACCCTCTGGCCATGTTCGCTGCAGGCGTACACGTTTGGAGGGTTTTCAGATTCCCCTTAATAGCTACATCCAGGCCATTTGCATGGGAAACATTAATGATGTCACCAAGATAGCAGTTGATATAAGGATAGGTTCCTAGCAGTTGCACCGAAGTAAAACAGGGGTACATCTATAAGTTTCCCAAGAAATCTTACTCGCCTAGTGCCTAACCGTCTCATATCCACCCTTGAAGCAACCACAGCCAACCGCCCTTTCGAAAAGCTGCATACCACCGTTTTGGTCACTCCATCCATTTGTCCTATCTTATACAGCACTACACCTCTTTCTATATAGGCTTTTACACAAACATATGCGTATATGCCAATGCTTTTCAAGTTAAAATCCTGCAAAATGTATGCATATGTGCATATGTCAACGCGAGTTTGCATATAGTTACTAGATTGTATGGTTATGTTATATCTCCCTTGCTACCTCATCCTATCTTCAGCACGCTTAGTTTTGCTTGTAGGTCCATTTACTGCTCTATAGTCCTAGCAAGGGACAGAATACTTCCACCCCTCATAGACAAATTCCTCCCATATCCATAATTTTTTTAAAACCTTTTATTCGTATTCGCATAACTCATTCTATCTGATCCACATCGACCTGTTTCCGCATTTATTGTTGTCCTCAAAGTGAACCAACGGTGTATTATCTCGAAACTGGCACATTTCTCGCATTTCATTCCAGGTTCACGCGCTAGCGTTGCTGTTGCACCAGGAGTCCCGCTTCCAGATTATAGGTACCCTATCAAATATCCCCGTGCATCACGAACGCAAACTGGACCATTAACCTCGAAAAAAGAACTACTTATCGGACCATACCAATACTGGATGACAATTCTAACTCACCTAATTCGCCAGCGACGGCAGACGCTCCAGCTACATATCTTTTCGGAACTGGGGACAGCGCAATGTGGTCCCAACGCCAGAGTGAAGTGAGCAGAGGAATAGTCCCAACTACACAAACTGATCTTTAGGTCACATATCAGCTCTGCAGCTCGCGCATCGACACGGCTCCCGATATCCTCTTTAATTTACCCCTAGGGGCTAAATTTCACCCCTTGTTTGCCAACAATTTAATTCTTCACTGCAAAAAGTGAAAAACCCATTCTAACTTCAAATGTGCGTTGGACATTTTTTAAATTATTGCATGCTAATATTCATTTTCATCTTCATCTTTGGCAACGATTTCTCCCTCTGTGTACTAAAGTATATATATTCGCCATCTATATCAACTTTCTGACCTTTCACACACTTGCAGATAGCTCTAACCCATTTTTCTGACTGCACAATTTAGGATACAACGCACGGTCTATCGCTTCCGTCCTCATTTTGACGTTATTAATCTACTGGCCTCATCCGACCTTTTTATAGGCACTTTGGTCGGGTTTGTCAAGTTTTAATCGGTCACACAATTTCACTGAACATGTTTGTCCCCGAATAATTCCCGTGAACTTCATACAAATTTGTTAGGTTCGGAATACTTCCGCCACATCCTGACATCTACAGCTGTCTTCCAGCTGAATTTTGCGCCGATACTACCCCTTGTTAGTGTATCCAATCGCTGAGCTCTTTTTTGAGCACGGCTTTTGTTAATTTTCATGTCTAATATTCAGTGCTTCGTCTTTTATTTCGGTATTTGGATCACACCCTTCGACTTATTTGCGAGTTAACGGTGGACCCCAGATCATGCAACCAAGCCTGTATCTCGAAGCCATGGAGAACTATACCATTACCATTACCGTTGCCATCCTTTCTGTGCTTCCTTCCAGAGGTCATCCTTTGACAGTTGTTCGGCTCAATGAAAGTCTCCCCTAATTGAAAGGGCTTTGATTGCCTCGATTATCTGCTAATTTGTCGTCATCAGCAAAATATAGCTTTGGTTTCATGTGATGTTCTCTGGGTAGTGGATGAATATGGGGCAGTGTTTCCAGTTATCGGCCACTGGCGAACGTCAGTTGTCACATTGGTCGGGGAGATTGTGTCCCCCAACACTTACCCAAAAAGCCCTTTTTTTAGAAAAGTTAGTTACATTGGTACTAGCCCCCCTGGTTATTCCTGGTGTTTTCGTTTGGAGACCCAGGTGATTGTGGTTAACTCAGTCGAAAGTTTTGCTAAAGTCCATGTGGCAGACTTCCACTCGGTGGCCCTCCTCTGGGGGTTTCTCACTCCATCCAGAAGAAGCAGGAGGTTTAAAAGGCAAGGCTATTCTACTATGGATATGTGGTGTATTTCTGGAATTGCACTACGATTTTCCAGATCCTCGCATCTTCGCTTTCTGGTGAGTCTCTCCGGGCACCTACGCATGAGACAATTTAGACTTATCGGCCTGTAGCTTTCCGGCCTGCTTCCAGGTCTGCCGTTGTACACTCCTGTTAATGTACCAGTTTTCCTCTCTTCAAGTAAGTTTTCAATACCTTCGGTGGGATATTGTGAAGCTGCCTGAGAGAGGTTGCAAGTTGGCTGGCAATCTTACATCTATTTGGCTAGCTAACATCTATTATAACCTGCGCCTCTGTTGCAAAGAGTTTTGAAGTTTCTGGGACGTGGACAATTTCAGGCGATTCCGGATTGGCATAGCTTTCGTCCATCAAGCAGAAATTAATTTTGGTCATTTCCAGTGAGACTTCTGACTTTTCGGATTTCGTCCTTTAGGTATAAAGCAGCGACAAAGACTCATCCTTTTCTTAGACTGTGCATACTCTCAGATTGCTCTGGGTTTGCTTTGATATTCCTTATTAAGTTACTCTAAGGAAAATACTTGTATTTTCGTTGGAATCCTCATGCCGCATTCCTCGCTTGTCTTTTGCTTTTGTGCGTCTGATGGATGCGATACACCATCTAGGCTGCCAGTCTCCTGTTTGGCTCTCTTTTTGCTCAACTTCGTTTAGGACAGCACCGTGGGGATGGAAGATTGCTTTTATTGACCTCAGGAGAGACAGACTCCTCCGTAAGCCTAACTGACCCCCCTGATGACTGCCCATCTCTCTTCTACGGTCGAGCTCCCTTGATCCGGCAGCCGAAGTGTCAATACCGCAGTCCCCCCTATTTTTCAATCCTTAGCCATCTAGAGCAAGTGACTGAGGCTGTAACTGGTCACTTCAGCATTAGAAGCAAATTAAATTATCACGTTGTCACTTTTGACGATACGCTCCCCGTTTGTTAAGCTTCGTACATCCACCTCCGTCCTGATAATCATCCAATCTGGCAGCGCAAGGCATTGCCCCACACTATATCTACTACCCTTTATTTTGTATTGGGTCAGACCCTGCAGAAGCGGCCATCGAAGGACTGTCCCTACAGAGTTCCCCTTTTGGCGCTTTTGCTTTCCAAGCAGATGTCTGCAAATTTGAATTTCTATGATTCCAAAATCTACATAGTTCGGACTAATACTGCTTGCATCGGACCCAACAATTCGGACTCCTCCTCAATATGCGTAGTTGGTGCTCTGCGCACAAACACAACACATCGCCACATTTAGAATCCTGATGAAACGTGAGGTTGCCTGCACGTTCTTCTAGCGCACCGCGAACGGCGCCTTTCACTTCGTGAATTCCAGATGCACAAATATGGCTGCTTCGTGTTTGGTGGTACCAGAATGGGCACTGATTGCGCTGGACTCCACTTTCCACAACCTGGCACAGGCATAAGCACATACACCACAGATCCCCGCCGACTGGCCTTCGGTCACTTTACTTTGGAAGACAGCGGCATTTAGCCTCACTGAACAACAAACTAGAGCGCAAAATCTTGGGGAAATACGTCAAAGTTTATCGAAGTGCTTCACGGGAAGAAGAATCCAGGCAAAAGGACCCTTGGAGATGAAAGACGGACAAGGGTAAAATTTGGGTAGGAAAAGTTTCATAACTGGAAACTAGAAATAAACCCATTTTTAGACCAAAATAGCTTGCTTCATATCGGTGATACATGGTTTAGCAAGTTTACAAACCAAATATGACAAAAAAGCAAAACCACATGTAACCTTGCAGTTCCCGCGACGTGATCACAAAATGGCGTCTGTCTGTTTGCTGTAACCTTGGCATTCGCGGGACCATGTTGAAGCTGCAAAAGGGTAGAAGAAAGAAAATCTTACTTTACTCACTGAGTTAGAGAATGACTATTTCACGGGAGTTCCAAACGAGCCTGCAATGTTGGAAATTACTCAAGCATCTTCACTTACGACGTAATTCTGCGGTTCGTTTGAAATCGATTTTATTTACCCTGCCCTGTTTGTCATTTGCTTAACCGGTGTATCAACAGTATTAGCAGCATTTTATTTCTTGCATAATGTTTCTGAATAACTAATTTCCATTTAAACAGTGATCGCTCATTTCCCCAGTATCTTCCCTGATCTTAGCAATAACGATATTATAACAATATTTTATTCCCTGGGCAGTGCCAAGAGCATGCATTGCTCATTTTCATGACGTGCGACGATAGTGACAATAGAGGAAAACAATAATAATAGACGTATATATGAGCACACGTGCGAAATTTGGGGGGTCTATACAATAGCTAATAATAAGTACCTCAAGTCATATGTTCGGTAAGATCATAAATAGTAAAAACTTGCACGCGGGGTACGAGTCCATCGGGGACTTCGCGTCCATATCGCTCGGTGCAATTGTAGCGTATCTGGCAGCCCGCCTTGTGCACGCACCAAACCGAAATGGACCGAAAACGTCACCAAAAAGTTCATTAAGTTGGCACGCTTTCTAAATGTTGGGAATAAACACGAATTGGATTTGGAAGAATGGGTGCGTGTGACAAGAAAAAAGGAATAAATGAGGAAGCGGAAAAATTAGAGACAGTTTATCGTGGAATACATAGTCTGGTGAGCCTTAACAATATAAAAAGCGAAAATTTCGAAGAACAGTTAATTTAGCAAGGAAGATAGCAACTAAAACAGGACAGAAACTGAGTAATCGTAAGACTAATCCATGAGATTTGCTTTGGGCAATTTTGATTCCTATATTTCAGCTAGCTCCGGTGATGGAGTCGGGGTTGGAAAACAAATAGTGGGAAGCTGAAGCAAATCAGGAAATGTTTGGTGGACTCGTGCGAAGAACAGTTGCTAGGAGCACCGGTTTGTCGCCAAATTTCGTAGGGCAGAATAGAAGTTAATGAGAAATGACGGTCCACAGCTATTTTCGGATGTCGAGATGGATTTCGAAAGCCAGTTCATGTCGTATGCCAATACATATACTTCTTCCGTGAGCCCGTTTGTTGAGTTAAAAACGCCGAGAAAACTGCGATGGGAATTAAAAAATCCAACAACCATAGCAATCGATAGTAAAACCAAAAAGAGTATCTCAGAAGGGCTAACCGAAGGTCCAGAAAGTCCGCTAGGTTAAGTGAGAAAAATGGAAAAGCGATTTGGCGCCAGACGTAGAAACGTTATTCGTAGATGCTCAGGAACCGTTCATTAAAGAATGTAAATCTGGAAGAGGCCTGGATTCCAGGGGAGTAAGAGATCTTCTGAGGGTGGTTGGCTTGAATCAGGAAGTCGATTAAAATCCGTTACACAGAGTAGGCACTTGGAAGGCACCCAAAACAGATGAAAATCAGCGGACAGCTAGACCGATACCGGTGTAAGTCAAAAATTCAGAGGTCAGAACCTGGCTTTTAGCCAAAGCTAAGACTGTGCAGTAAGGCATGAGTGGCTGCTATCGCATCGTTTCGGAGGGGCCATAGGTTTCCGAGGAGGCCTAGGAAGCCATGACAGGGCTGAAACTACGCCAGCATCGATCTCATACCTCATCGGGCTTGGTTTATCTCCCTGTGCTTGGTTGTGCAAGCAAAGGAGCCCAGAGGCGGGGGATCCAGAGGCAATAATAGTCGAGGTTTTACTTGAAAAACCACGAAACGGACTCACTCGGGCAGAGTTAGAAGCGACCGTGCGTATACGCACATGCTCGCTGAGAAAATTATAGGCCAGAGGGTCGCAGATATTCGAAGTTCTCGGCGAAAACAGCAGATGTCCACTTGCAGAATACAAGACAAAAACGGGATGGCACTTAGGAAATTGCTACCAAGGTCCAAAATGTATTGCGGTTTAAGTTAAAACGGAAAAAGTAAAAAATGCTGTCGTTGCTTACTCAAGGGCTCGCTGCATATGGAGCAAGTGGGCGTAACTATTCATCAGAAATGAAAAAGTAACGCCACAATAGTTATTTTTGTCGGAAGGTAGCTGTCTGAAAGGGCCCACACTCCGCATAATGCGAAAAACCGGCGCTTAGTTTACAAATGCAGCAGGTTTAGAGATATGACGGCATTAGGACTGTCCTACAGATAAGAATGGGCATGACACATAGAGAATCAGAAGAAATCTAGGTATCACAAATATGCTGATGTGCTCAGCCTAAGTTAAGATGCCATGTGGATGAACCGCCGTTCATTGAATATACAGAGTCTGAGTGCCATAGAGGCCGTGGATCGCCAATTGGCAAAGGAAATGTAGCCGATATGTGTGGAAGCAAGTGGGCTGCTATGATTTGGGGACCTTAATCATGCAAGAGTCAATTGGGATACATGAAGTTTCCGACGTAGTAGGACCGAGGAATATGTTCATAAGACGGATGGAGGATGGGGTCGCAACAAGTAAGGGAAAACAAGAGGATCAGGTTAGTCTAACAGCCTCGAATCCTCAAACTCATCATTATTAACTATGTAAATGTTATCCATAGCCTATGTTGACGCAAGCACTCAGGCAAGAGAGATCTTGCGGTGGTTACCTCAAATGTCCGACTTGAGCAGAAAGTTTTCCGAAAACTTATGCGGAGTCTTCGGAAAGTCGGACGTAAAAAGACTGAAGGCTAGTGCACACCATATTTACTGGGGTACTGGGGATGAGAATGCTGATTTGGAAACGAATTGGCAATAAATCGAGAAAACATCCACAAATTCCGGAATGAATTCCTACTGGTCTTACCTAGCAGTACGTGTCGGAAGGTTGCGGAGTGAACATGACATTACGTGGTAGTAACGGCGGTGCTTTGGTCGGCCGTGATGGTGTGCAAGAGCAGAGGTACAAAACGATCAGCGGCGTAGTTTGGTTTGTCTTTGGGTTGAACGGACCCGTACTTGAGCGTCAGATCTTGCAAGCAGCGTTATGGCAGAGATGAATAGATAGCACGTAGGCTGCGGTGTGAGTCGTCAGCGATGGGGGTCGTATTGCATCTGCACCTCCTGTCAGACGGCAAACATGAACTACGTCCACTGGCGGGGCTGGAGAAGAACTCGTAAGAAATAAGGAAGCAGCCTGGAATTTGTTCTAGCTGGTGTTACGTTGAGTGAGGAGAAGGAAAAAATATGTTCAGGTTTGTGAAGATGCGCAAGCGGTTAAAAAGCATGTGGAAGCAGTAACGGTAAGCTTCCTATGAGCGTTCCAGGATTCAGACGGCCTTCTTGAAACCGGCAGAAGGACGAGTCTTTCTGTGGCGAAGATGCATGCTATCAACCTCCTAGGTGCTTACCGTGTAAAAGGAAGAGAGAGAGAAATCCTGTGGCGAAGATGCTATTAATCCTTCCTAGGTGCTTACCGTGTAAAAGGCGTACGGATCAGACAGCCATGGGCTGCAGGGTCCTTATTAGTAATGCTTTTCTCAGCCATGGTTTGACTTCTCCGCGGGCCTTGCTTTTGATGGTCTGAAGGGATGGTTGCCATTATTTTGGTATCATCATAGTTTGCGGGCCCACTGTAGGTGCGAGGACGGGTGCTCAGATATGAGGTACCACTGATGATGCCGCTTTGGATTAGCGGGAAGAGTAAGCCAACTGAACTAACACTAAGCGCCGATGGCAGGGTGGGACGGATGCTAGAACAAGTGCTTTTGTGGAAAGTCCTAAGAAGGTAGGAAGGCGAAGCATGGAATTGCTAAGGCCATTAATCCGTATTTGCACAGGACGACGGTAACTTGTATCACGCTAGCAGTTTTATAGGCATTGTTGATTGAGATAGAAGCGACAGCAGTTATACTAAATGTCAGTATGCGGTGATGGGTTTATCTTGGATGGGCAGGATCAGGTTGGAAACTAGGGCCGTATGGGATTGAAGCATGCTCGAACAGTCAGATGCGCTACTACCCCAGATCGTTCCACAAAGCGGCCAAGCATGCAGCTGTCGAACAAGGACGGTATAGTGCTTCTCATTTTGCGGGGTTTGATCGGAGACGATGGAATGCATAGCCAATTGTTAAAGGTGGTCCATGTCTCTACGGCCCAAGTTAGCTTTAGATGCTGGGTTCGAATTGATTCGGACGGTCTTTTTCCTACCATAGGAATAGCTGACACCGTGTAGGCACCTCCTCTGCCAGACTTTAAATTTTCATACAATGGCATAAATTTCTGGGGTGGGACAGTTTTTCCCACGTTGCAGATGCCAAAGTAAAGAATCTGCAGTTATCACATGTTTTGCTTGTAGGGAATAATGGAAATCGAATTAGGGATAAATAGATCAACGGAGGATGACGACCTATGAAGTGGAGCACAACCGTAGACGTGTCATTTGGTCATCTTCGAAGCCGTAAAGTTTCTTCATCTCAAAAAATTTAGTTAAAACGCACTAGTGGGTTTTGTCTCCTGCGTGGGCGGATCAGGTCATCTGTGTGATGTGGGTAGCTTTTCAATGAAATCAGGCCAGATATCTGGAGAACATGGTTGAATGGATTGGATAGGCAAGTGAGTGGGAATCAGAAAGTGTGTGGGTGGAAAGAGTAAAGGATACTTCGAAGGAGTTTTCTTGGGAAGATAAGTCTGCGAAACTTAACATGTCTTCCAGAAACACCAGATATGAGATCTGAATTACGTCTACCGTCAGAGTAAGTAGAAATTAAGGAATTAGCAGGTAAAAGATCTAGGAATAGGACCATCATATAAAAGAATTTGTCGCAGTAATACCCGCCTTAGAATCCAGCATCTGTTCTTCAGAACCACAAAAATATATGGTGCTGTCGACTAAGATCTAAGTTATAAAGAGCTTACTGTAGTGAATACTAAAGTCCCGAACCATCTTCGTACCTTCCAGAGCATCTGAAGATGGGGAACTATGAAGATTAATTGAAATGATTTTGGCAATATCACGTAATCCTCCGCTTATCAGTTTAGACTGATGGTAATGGAACGCGACTGATGAAGCACCTGAATTCCAAAAGGATGAATATTTAAAGAGTAGCCGTTTTCTTTGACATCTGTGCTGAGTATACTGATGGTGACTATGAGCTTACTATTGTCTGAACTGAGGGGCTGAAATGCAGACGTAATTATTGATAAGCTATTGCAGAACATCAAGCTTATTTTCTCACACTAAAGCCATGGAGACGCCGTATTCAAAGTCAGGCACCATCCTTCTTTAAAACTTTAACTCAGGTTGGAAGAGATACCTATTAACCGCTTCGCAACGGCATAGTGAACGTTTTCAGTCACCACTTTCTAGCTATCTCATGCTGCAACAGACAAAGGAGCAATATTCGAGAGTGAGGCTGACATGTTTTGAGGAGGCTCATCTTGCTTCGGTTCAACTCATTGATTGC
>LUCM01009637.1:0-29960 GCA_008360955.1 Fasciolopsis buskii | reverse complement strand
TAAACCGGAGTTGAGGATCGGATGGCGTGAAGAAGAGTATATGAAGAGTTAGGGCCCTTACTGTTGGGCCTGGCTACGGTTTTCGCTCCGTGCACATGGCACCATATTCGGAAAAAGTGACCTGAATAAAACGTACTGGGAGCCATCGATGGAAAAACGTAGTTAGTAAAATTCTGCGCGATATTGTAGTTGGAAACATGAAAAACAAAGGCGAAATTCACCCGTGGAGGAAAAAAAAGACAAATAGGGCGTCAGCAAACAATAGATACTCACGCGACCAGTTGATCCGGTCGAGACTGACAATTTGCAAGACCGATCGTATTACGCTTGCTTGCCCTTAATCGTTGTGACCCCTTGTGTGTCACCTTTACTTGGCTCTGCACAACCGCAATACTGATAACCCTGACACTTGACCGGAACACGGAAAAGACAGTCGGAAGCGGTAGTAGGTTGAGTATATTTTGACAGGAGCGTGCGAGAGGAGCATGCATGAGCAAAGCACAAGTAGTTAAACAAGCGATCCGGAGGAACAAATCCTCGTTCTGCTACAGTGGTTCGAACGGTGGGCTAATCACTGTCTGTCGTGACCCTGAAGTTGTCAGAAATTGTTCTGAGGAAAATCTGTGGCCACAACATATTCTTACATATTTTCGGCATAATCGGGGAGCTTAGATTTGTAATCTATAGATTATACCTTAAAATTTGCAGTTCCCATTACGCACACAAAAATTCTATAAAACCGAAAGTCATTTAATAATCATACTTGTTATTCATCTCGTGATTTCAACCTTTTCCATTCGATTGACAACAATTTATCGATATATTATCATTGTGCACAAATTGGGCTCGGATATTACGCATTGCCCGCACATGTTTTGATGATCTTCACGTTCTCACCATGGTTACTTCTACTCTGCTTGACACGTGCAACAAACACTAGCACTCACCCGTACAACATTTGCAAGTGATGAAGAGTGTTATGGCCTATAAGTCAGTTATAAGAGTCAAGTTTGATTTGGGCTTATCATCTCGATAAACACTAGTGCTTTTGGGTATTTTCTGTGTTCGGCTTGCATGTGCAGTTGACTGATCGACTAAATCCCATCCAAGGAGACCTTCTGTTGCTTTTGTTTGATGATTCACGACGTTTTGATAATGCAACGTTTCCATGATTCAATTTAGGACCATACATCATGATACTGATTATTACTGACGAACATGGGATTCGGATTGTCTTCCGATGGATTTAGGAAGTGAGTAAATAGAAATTTGGGCACAAATGCGAATTCCTCCCATTCCTCAAAAATGTCTCCAAAACAGTCACCCGAGCCGACCCCTCACAGCACTGAGAATCGACCCAAAAACAGGCACTTCGTACCAATCAGTGGTCGCTTTGGGGACTGTTTCGCAAAAAAAGCAGTAAACATAATGTAAGGAATTTTGCGACAATGTCCCACAAAAGCTCCCAGTGAAAGCTTAATAAAGATCTAGTATAAACGTTTGTGCACACCAGACCGCATGACGCGCAACCCAACTCTAAATGCGGCATATGGACGCCCAAATTCTTTATGCGTCTGTATACCCAAGTGTCCTTTCCTAACGCAACGGAATACAGCCAAACAAAAACGTTTGCAAATATATTATAATATCAAGTGGACAATGTACATCATATCCTGTGCGGCTACGTCGCAAGTAGCATGCCGGATCCGGACCCTATCCGGTAGCAGTAAAGAAAAAAATCCAGCAGAAGTCTGGCGAATTCGGACACTAAATACGGAATTAATCCGGAAACGTGACCAGCGCTCTTCCGGTACCGGCTGAGCATACGACAAATGGCGCAACCGTTTACCTGCCTTCTCCCCACCGGTCAACAATTTTTAACGCTCTTAACGGTTAGACGGCGACAATAGCATCGCCCATGGGAAACGGCTGAGCTTGCCTAAATAAGCCGCGCGCATCCTGGGAACCTTTTTCTGCAACAAAGCTAATAACATGGTATTTCCCCGAGCAGCTATTTACGACGGTGATATTTTGAACAGTGTGCATAATAGCCAGTCGGTCGTTCAGATGAACAGTCACTGCGCAAAGTTTGACGAACCAGCGGACTAAGTACGAACTATCAACGACGGTAATTTGTCATAAAACCACAACTAAAACACTGCCGCAGATTCAATCAGAGTCGGACTGCATCTAAAAAATAAAGAACACAAGATGAGGGCGTGCAAAAATAATTTAATAGGATACACAAAAAAGTTGCATCTGGTTCTGAGTGCACTGTATATATTCAGATGGTTTACCTCGGAGACCTGAAAAAAATAAAGGGAAACATCGTCGGATAAAACAGGTAACGTATACAGTCTTCACAGGTTACCTCACTGAAAGTGATCGCTCATTCTGGGAAAACATTTAATGGGTCTGATGCCATAGCCTCGGTCTGCTTATGTAAGCGATAAAACTGACGAAGAACCCAACGAGCTACTGGGAAAGCTATCACATACAACTAGCAGTAAGATAGAGATTGGTTGAAATGAAAGAAACAGTATGTAGCAATAATCGTACCTGCGCACTTTTCGTTCGTAACCTCGGTCTCCCGCATCCGTGGATCAGTGTTTGACGATCTTCTCAATATGCAGGACCGACTTTTCCTTGAATGCCATTATCGATTTCACGGCATCTGTTAGACAGCAAGTGAAAGTTGTGAAATCAATCTAACAATAATGGCTGCTACAAATGGATGGCTGGAAACAACCGTTTTCCCCCTGGTTCCAAGCCAGCTCTTCGCCAATGGTCGCAGTCAGCATTCTGCGTACCGTGGTGCCAACATCCATGGCCCCACAGCGCTTCAATGCATGGATCTGGAAGTTAAATTAAAACGATGGATGACTTGCCGTTGCATTGAAGTTGCCCGTTATACTTGAATCTTGTTCTAGCTTCGCCAGTCCATCTAGGTTTAACGCTCTCACTGCTGCACTGTCGTCAGCGTGAAACGGATGGAAGCAGTTACGATGGAATTCAACAGAGAACCTGCGATTTCCTGATTGCCAGTGGCCAAATGGCACCCCGTAACTATTTACTCTGTAACACCGTACACGATTAGATGCAATAAAGTTACATACCCTGAGACGGCACAGCGTCAGCTACCAACCGCATCTTGTTATGCACCGATGGCACTAGAAGAGACTGAGAATGAAGGTTTACACCTTTTGCAACTGCCTTATTTCGATATTGATATGTAAGGAATGACGAAACATTCGAAGGCACGTGACGGTGAACCTGTGGCGAATTACATCTACCAACAACGCTGAGTCATTAACATAATAATGTTCAAAATAAAAAACGATGCTTGACGCATCGATTTTTCGAAACACACACTCCTTTCATCATTCGGTCCTGGTATTTACAAACTCATTATCAACCGGATTTTTCTGGGAAAGAGGCATGCCAACTGGATCAATCGCCACATATCCAATGAACGTTTTAGTCACCAAAACATTATCAGCATAACTCTCGCGGTTAGGCCTCCGGATAATTCGGTTCGATCTGGCAAAGCCGCTTTGGGCGCCTCGCACACGCTCCTGCGACAACGCATTCATGATTGTACCCTAAACGTACGTTCAATATGCTTCAGAATACGGAATATTGATGACTGTCTGAATCATTTTCTCCCAACGGAACAGGTTGGAACCGTCATTGAACAAAGGTGACTACATGCGTTTAAAACATGCCAAAAACGCAAGTCCACCGAATTAACCTCGCAGAGCATGACCGAGGAGGGATCAAAATCAAAGGCCAGACAACTTACAATAATGAATACGAAAAATATCGTGATGAACATATCCAACAGATCGTTGACATCCATGGAGTTGCAATTACTACAAAAACGTCTGAACTTCAACAACCAGAGAAAACCGTTGATGGTCGAAGAAATTGTGCCAGCAATGGAAAAAGCGTTATGGAACCTTACGAAAGAAAACGCCAATCAAGCTAGACTGAGGATATGCAATATTCTTAAGAACCAACAGCCAATTGCCCCAAATATCACAATGGAAGAAAGGAAAGCGCTGATGAACCTAAAACAAGATCGATCAATCCATATAGCAAAATAGACAAAGGGAATGTCACAGTTGTTCTAAACAGATTGGATTACGGCTCAAAGGTCGCCAACCACCTACGGGATGGGTCGTATAAAAATAGAGAAAAAATCTAAACGTCTCACTCAACAAATCAACGGCCTTTGTAAATAAATACCTATCTGGTTTGAAGCAAAAACTCGGGAAGTCGCTGTGGTTCTTATTAGCGCCAAAAACCAGCAGACCTGGAAGATTTTAGGGCTTACCAATGATCCACAAATCCGATGTGCCTATTCGTCCAATCGTGGACTGCACTTTTTGTGCAACGTACAAACTGGCAAAATATTTCAGTGGATTATTAAAACCTCGTCAGAAAATAGTAGTAAGTCATATGAGTGACACATTCGAATTTGCACAAGCTGAAAGACTATGAACTGGAAAACGATGCAGCTGCTCTGAGTTTTTATGTGGTCTCTTTATACACGAGTGTTCCAGTTAAAGACAGTATGAAATAGTTACATCTATTGTTAATATCCAAAATTTCCTTAAAGGAAAGAACTGTACCAGCTCTATCCGAAGTTATCAGGGGTATAGAACTTTGCCTCATGTAAACATACGTCACGTTCAAACATGAGTTGTGCAAACAAACGGATGGTATAGCCTTGGGATAACCCATATCCCCCATTGTAGCAAACCTTTTCCTACAATGGGTTGAATCAAAAGCTTCAATCACTTTTATTCACCCCCCCCCTCGAAGTTTGTACGTGTGGCATGTGGACGACATATTTGCAATCATCAAGTCAGTACAAAAGCACGGCTTTCATCAAACTCTCGGTAAGCAATGCAGATCCATTAAATTCACAAAGGAGTCGGAAGAAACCAGTAGAATCATCGGCTTCTTAGAATGTTGGCTGGAAGTCAATAACTCCCGAAAACTCAATATCGGCATTCACAGAAAACCTACACATCGAGATAAGTATTTTTACTTCAATCGTGAATGATATAATGTTAATAACACTGCGTTGTTGGTAGATGTAATGCGCCAACGTTTCAACTACCGCGGGTAGTCGAAACATTGGCGCATTACATCTACCAACAACGCAGTGTTATTAACATTAAATCATTCACAATTGAAACCAATACATGGCGCATCGATTTTTTGATACACTCCTTACGTCATTTGGTCCTGATATTTACAGACTGGTTATTTGTACTTCAGTTAAGCTTATTCACAATACGTGAAACGGACACTTATTTACTCGCTAGCCAGCAGAGTTCAAAAGCCATGCAGTGATGATACCGAACGTAAGGAAGAACTAAGACGTCTAGACGACATCATGCAAGACAATCACTATCCGCCACGCCTCGTAAGTAAACAACTGGGAACTCGCATATCAAAAACCAAGACGAAGAAAGAGAAGAAGAAAACGGCCTCAGTCGGAATTTCGTATAGATCAGGCACTTCGCAAGCAAAAAGAAAGGGCCTCAGTGACTTAAATATTCATACCTTCCTCCAGATGGATAATACGTTAAAATAACACTTGTCAAAGGCTAAAGATCAGATCGGTGTGCAAGACCGAAACAATTGCATCCACAAAATCAGTTGCAAGGAATGCCCAGCAGAATACCTTGGACAAGCCAACAGACAACTGAAGATACAGATAACAGAACACAGAAGGAAAAAAGTGCAGACGTTCGGACAAGGCAGCCTTATCAATACTTGAGCGCGATTCAGCCACCTCTCTGCATGCCATAGCAAAGGGACAACATAGATTATAGAAAATCTAAAGTACTCCAACTTGGACGCAGAACCTGCACGAAAGTTTGCCGAGGCTCTGGTGATAAGCACTCACTCCGCATGCATCAATCGGGACGACGGGGCAGAGATTTCGAAGATATGGACAGCCCTAACATCGTTGAGAAACAAACATTCCAAAGGTCACCACGCTAGTTGACCCCACCACCACGGCGACGCATGACGGGAGGGACAACAAATTTCTCATTCGTTTCATAGTTTAAAGTACACACACGCACAGACACACACATTTGCCCACACAGACAACTTAACATCCATTTACATGTGTACGTTCACTCAGTTATTTGATTGCAATACTGGCCTTGAAAAAGACTACTCATGGTAGTCGAAATGTTGGCGAATTACATCCGACACCAATGCTGTTGTTAACATTATATCGTTCACAATAAAAACCAATACATAGCACATCGATTTTTTGATGCACTCCTTACGTCATTCGGTCGAGATATTTACGAAACTCAATAATCTCACTTGGCTAGTCTAACGTCGAACATCTAATGCAGTGCTCCCACAGCGCAGCCCCCACAAACAGTACAATGTAAAACATTGAACTCTTTGTTTCTTGTGCGATATCTCTGACGTCTCGTGATGTCACGCATGATTGACAAGTACATTTACTTATTTCTCTGTGAATAATAATGAGTCTGTTATACACTGCCAAATGTGCTATACGCGATAGCATGGAAAATATAATGAATCAATTGTGAAATTCACTGTGCAAAAGAATTTGATGCAAACAGGAAACTATTATATCCCATAGTTTCTTGGCGGTTCTAACCGACAAATAAAAACCCACCATGAAGTTACTTGCCAGATAAAACAGAATGGCCGCTGCGATGCACAAGCTGTGACCTCACTGACGACAACCTTAAGAGGATATGTAAAAGATAAGAGCTGTTTCATTATGATAACACTCTCAAGTAAAGGAAAAATAGAAAAACACCAAAAATCTTCGCATTATCCCTTTACATCAAAATTCTCCAAAGATAACTAATCAAACTAGGAAGAACTTACGAAGCAACACTTGATGTCGTAAACCGATAACAGCAATGGGTGACCAAGATGGCGATGCGCAGGGAGAATCCAATTCACTGTGACGGATGGACTTCATGCCAGATCATGTAAATGACAACAAATATCTAGTAAAATTACAAACAAGCAATACCGAACTAGTTTTAGGAGGCAAAATGTCATTTTCATGCACATCAAATGTTTATTTAGGCGCCCATCTTTGTCTAGACGTTACCGGGTGCAGACGGTGGCCACGGTGCTACTTGGGGTGGACTGGTTCAGTCCACTGACGAATGAACAGTCGTTTGCGATTCTTCCATATCCTGAAATAAAAGAAATGTAGGCATTCAATTGGGCATAACTGGTCCCATACTAACGACGCCATTACTGCTCCATAGACATTTATCCACTAACGTTCAAGCAAACAAAAAACAGTCAGCTATCCGACAAACAACAAAGTTACACCCACCAATGCAGGATAAACTACATACTGCAATCACCACATAGTGACAGAGTACGCTGTTAATTAAAGGGGAAAATCGCACCTCGCCAGACGAATAGTGCACACCGATGCTTCTGAATTTTTCGTCACAGCCATCTTGCACTATAGTTCTGCTATGTGTCAAACAACGCCTCAACTTTTCTAGGATTTTCGATATAGTTGCGCCGGTGTAGTCCTAGCGGGAAACAACGTCTAAAAACAATCACATCTGAAATTAATGCCCACCTACGATGAGGGAACACTATGGTCTCAGCCAAAGCAGTTTTACCATGGATTCCTTTCATATTCAACTGTCCCAAGCATTCTGTTATCATGAGCTGGAGCCGGACCTCACGGGTGCGGTGTCACACCGAAGACTGTTTGTAAGAACTTTGCCTTCAAAGTTACAAGGTCATCAAAGTCCAAATAACCAGCTGGTCATAGTGAGTGGTATCCCGTAGTTTTTCGTTCAATCTTTTGAAGGACACCAGGTTGTTAAAAGAAACACCTCAATGCGTTAATTCCGTATGACTCGTAGCCATCCACTGCTACCGAATGGTACGAAGCTCACTTTTCTAGGGATTCCTGGATAGACACGGAGGCACCTGAAAATGGCGACACGACAATTAGAATGGTTACTCTTACGGTAAAGTTTATCTCCCCATTCCATCGTCGATAGTCCATTCTTTGTCCTCTCGAGGTAACTGCTGATATTAGGGGCGCATAGGACGCCTTTTTCCTTTATGAATGTCAGAAAATCTGGCGAAATATTTACCAATAATTCTTCTTCGTTGGGCCCATTATGAGAGTGGACTTGCATGGCCTGAACGGTAGTGATTCCCTGCAAAAGACGAACGAAAAGGAAATTACGCTGAAGTATTTGGGTCGTAAAAATGTAAGTCCAAAGTCTTTAGTGGTGATGGTCGAACAAAGAAAGACGTCCTTCAGATCCGATGATTCCAAGAAGACTTCTATCGGTTTTTTTCTCTTGGAAGTACATGGACCATCAGCCTCAAAGCTATTTAGAAGGACGAGCTTCCAGTTCAATTATCGTATTCGGATCCGTGTGGCACTTACTGTGGTCGTTTGCCGTAGCGATCAAAGGCCACGTTTGCGCAGGAGGAAGGGAGCTCTGATAGTTGCGCCGACCGTTTATGAACTCGGATTGCTTGATTGTAATTCGCTGCAACCAAATAATAACATGAAAAAACGACTAACTTACGTGAAACACGATGTACAGTTTTGACCGATGGGTCTTGCAATCAACGGGCCAAGGCAGATTCTCTAACACTAATTTTTCAACATGCATTACAAGGGTGCAAGGCCAAAACAAGTACTCTGTCCCCTTTATCCACAAGTCATTTACAACAGCTATGAGTCCCCCTCGACGAAATCAATGACATAAAACATCTAAAATAAAACTGATATCAGCAAATTAATTTACTAACTGCTCAGGGTAGCCAACTGTACACAATGGGATAGAATAGAATCTTACCATAGTAAAGCAGTAGTAGACCCTTGCACCTGATTTCGAGTGTGCAACATTTCGAAACGGTACTTGACATTTGATAGCACAGGAAAATTTCTAGGTGGAACGATGTTAGTGCCTTTTCAAAAAAATTTCCCGTCCGCACATAGGCTCGATAGTATATATGCTCGTCATCAAAATCCACTATTACAGCCGGAGTTGGGCGTATCAGTATACCATTATTCGGTGGTTTGTTGCTGCCTGCGGTGTTCTTTATTTACAGTCTTGCCACTGACACCACACCTTGCGATCTGAGATGATAGCGTTTCACCTTGAAACCAAGTTGTCCCTGAAAAAGCTTCTGCAGAACTTACCGATGTGCGACGACTCGCCTGTTTGGCAATCATATTACGGCTTGTGATGTACACCGAATTCTTCGCATGTATGATTCAAATAGAAAAGCAGAAAGTGTATCCAGTGAACCATGAATGCACACGTTCTCGCAAGCGTACCCAGATGTGAAGGTTAAACGTGGCTTCAAGAACGCCGTAAAGTTTCATGGAGTCTTCCACCATGAATACTCACTGCTGGTCTCAATAATCCAAATAATGTTCCCGTTATTGTCGCCGCAAAGAACGTGATCGGCAACTAAGAAACACAGAAAATTTTCGTAGTGTTCCCGTAGAAGGACATCTTTCAGACCAGCGGGCCTGATGTAAAGCAGAAATTGTCGGTACTCTGATGCCTTCCAGTAGTCGAGGTCATTCAGGGTGCGAAAAACACGGTGAAATTTGCAAGATATTAGCGGTCAAACCCTTTGGACATGGTCATTCAATCGTTGGAAGCCTTAAACTAAGAAAAGCGCTCTTCCGGGTGCAGCGAACTGCCGCCATAGTGGTAACATCCTTCTAGTCATACCGAGACACATCATACGCATTTCAATTATATCGATGTTGATAGCCTCAAAAGGGCAATCACCTGTGTGATGTTGCGGCTGTCTATGGGACCGGAGATTCATATCAGTTATTTTTGTACAACTGCTATCGGTGAAGACGACACGCCCCAAAATATTCCAGCCACGAACGGCACATCGATTACAGCTATAATAGCCAGTGATGTTTAATCTGTCCTATCATGGCCTTTGCTGGAGCTGTATTCCCCCGGGAAGTACTATTCTCAGCTCAACTAGATAGGCACAAAAATTCAGCAGCTTTCTCATCCTATAGTAAGGCTCAATTATGAAAAGTGGGGATACTGGCTCAAATACGCAGCCTAAAATGGGCCACAGCTGCTGTGATGAACTGCGAAACAGAGATAAGTCGCCACTATGGATCTGAATGACTAGGAAATGAGGAGCGTTACTTAACTCATCCGGAGACTGTTTTAGACATTCACCCAATCCGAAGTGAACATGTATTCCGCTGGTTGTTTGACGCGGTGCGACTAACAATGTTCGCAGATCTTTTGGAAACTGGTCGAATCTATCGCAACACACAAAGCAATGCTCTGACATCAGCCATAGAAAAATGCAGTTGGAGAGGTTCTTGGCGTACCACAGAACATGTTGAAAGTTCTGGTGCTGTCTTAAGTCGATTAAATAAGAAGCTGTGAACAATAAGACAAACCCTTAGAGGTGATGCAGCACTCGGGAGCTTGACTAAACAACTCTCTTTCGTCAGAATCTTCTGAGAATGATACTTTATTAAAATGTGTATTTACCATGTCTTCGCACTGGCCTACATAACGAAGATTCGTGCACCCCTGGGGGATGCAGATTCCAAATCGACAGACAATTCATGATTTTCGTCCCTGAAAACCAGATTCTCATTGGAAAAGTTAAACAATAGCCATAGAAGCTTGAAGAAATATCCGATGCATCGTCACCAGTGGAAACCTGCTGCATGTTCATGATGTTGCTCCGAAGCTTTCTGAGATGTGAAAAATGCCAACCATATGCTATGAACCTAACGCTAATTTCCTGGATCGATGCATTATGACCAGCGTTTCGTACAGCTAGCAATTCTCCTCGTGGTGCATCTAGTTTTTTCTTAATACGTCACCAAACGGCATGTCTTGAATGAACGAAACCAAGGAGAACCCTCGTGTAAATCTTGGAAACATTTGGCCTGTTAAGGATCCATAATGTGATAGAACTTCTAAGTCTGGCGTAGCATTTACAATTTTGAGTCACGAAATTTGTCGCAAATAATTCATATCATAATGGGTTGCCCAATGAGATTCTACAGTAATGTAGTTCATTTAACTCACTAGAACCTCATTCTAATCGTTACTTGCGTGAA
This sequence comes from Fasciolopsis buskii, assembly GCA_008360955.1. Classification (NCBI taxonomy): domain Eukaryota; kingdom Metazoa; phylum Platyhelminthes; class Trematoda; order Plagiorchiida; family Fasciolidae; genus Fasciolopsis; species Fasciolopsis buskii. The sequence continues at coordinate 18,814 of LUCM01009637.1, read as the reverse complement.
TGGGTGATAAGTCCATTTAAGAATCACATGGGGATTCATCATGTGCTTCGGGGAAATTTCGTTCATCCATTTGCATGCGAAACACACTACTGAGTAGTTCAGGTAAGTTCAAAACAGACGCAACTAATAAGTCTTGATAGTATCGAATCGTAATGAAACATGAAGTGATAGAAAAGCCTGTCACACATTTTATCGTAATGTAAAGATTACGCTGACCAAGATAGCCAATAAAATTATGGCCAGTGATAGGACATTAAACAAACCAATGATACTGTATCTGGTTACCTGGTGCACACACCCCTCCGCGACTGCACGTGCGTGATGGTATTTGTATCGCTCCGCATAATCTAGTCTAGTTTCAGTGCCAGAGAAAAGGAATGCTTTTTTACGATAAAAGATGTGCAATTTACAAAACTTCTATCCGGCTTATACAATAGAACGACATTGAAGTACGTTGTTGCCGATCCTTCTGATGGCTCAAATACTCCGTGTTTCAGCATCGTATTTGCTAGCCGTGTGATCTAGGTAAGACAGCTGCATTAATCTGTTGGGTTAGCTGTTCTTCCCAACAGCTCTTCTGGTAATGTCATTTCTTCAAACTACGGGACGGATGTTGAATAACCAACGACACCACTCAAAAGCTGAGAGTAGAAAATGTGCCCAGAATTTCGGTGCCGTTGTCTTCGTAGTACTTGCAGGATATCATGGAAGGACTCTATCATTTTCTAGGAGGTTAGATACACCTTGGGGCCCAGTATTTAGAGGAGACAATGAACGTGATTAGATTAGGGTAGTTGGTACACGCCCACAGAAAGACTGTCCCACTGAAGGCTGTCCTCCGAGCGCAGGGCAGTGGTTGCAGGATGGTTAGAGGTGGCTAGTCGGTGACATGACAAAACAATATGAAAACTAATCGATGGTTTGGTTCGTGTAATTGCAGTTAGGCTACTAGCTAGAGGTCCACAAGATTCCCCCTTCATCCCCCTAGCGATGGCTACAGACGCTTAGTGATAGGGCCCAGTGTCACAGTCAACGCCGTTCTTTCATTCGACATCCTTTTTTGCATATCTTTCTAGCTTGTTATTCTGCAGTTTGTAGCGAAACATGGATTTGAGGAAACAAGCTCGTTTTCGAAAACGAGCATGTTCGCCAAGTTATTTTTTCAATGTGCTCAGTGGGGATTTTCAAGAAACGGATTTTTTCCCCCGGATCGCTTGTTTAACCGAACGTCGATCGCCCAGCGCAGTTGCCATTTGCATGTTGCTCATGCACACTCAGCTCGCATGCTCCTATTAAATATACCCAAACTCCTACCGTGTTTGTTGTACCGTTCGAGTGTCTGGGTTATCAGTATCGTAATCGTACGGAGCCGAGTAAGAGTGACGCACAAGTGGTCACAACGGTTAAGGGTAAGTAAACGTAATATGTGACCAGCGTTAAGAAAATCGGCCTTACAAGTTTATTTCCCACTATTTCTTGTTCTGTTCTTCCTATTTGATTAGGTAGTGTTGTGAGTAACCATGGTTAATGGCAGTAAAATCTAAAAAAGGTGACAATGATAAACAATCACTTTGTGTATGGTTCCCACGGATAAACTTAGGATCACAAAATTAGTCCAAAAGCAACACGACTACCAAGGTACGTCTTTAAAAACGGAGAAGTTCGGTAACGGGCGTTTTGATGTCGACCGGAGTCTGTCAAGTGAATTTAGCATCTGTCACCAAAATGGTCAAAGGTTCGGATCCCAGATTTGCCGGTCAATTTTGGGGGTAGACAACAACTCGCTCTCGCCGTACCCGTTATCACTCCTGACCTGATTTGGTTCAATGCTAATCCAAGTTTCAGGGTCAATGTTGCCAGTTTCCCACCGCCCTTGGGCAACGAGGCCTGGTGGCTATGGGACACGGCCCCTCCATTGCATTCGAGCTTCAAGCATGTCGTAAGGAAACTAAACGACTTCCATTGCAGCTATCTTTGATCTCCTAATGGAAGTGGAAACCGAGTTTAAATAGCAGAACAAAAGCACTACTGGCTTGGGCTATATTTTTCAATGAGCCTATCTTTCAATCTGATTCTAATGGTTGTTCCGCTTTATTTCATGGACTGTGTACATCTCTGAATGAACTTTCTTCCCCTTTGAAATTCTCCTTGATGCAGCTGTCCGTTCATTCCGCATTGCGCAACCTATCTTTGATCCACTTCGACAGAATCATCTTTCTGACCTGTACACGAACATGTACTTTGACAGTTATTGATTTTTCTTTTGTGCTACTGCTGTTCTACATGGTTCTTCACCAAAACCGATTTCAGCAGTCGTGACGAATGCATCTGTTGGGATTATAATTACGTTAGAGTAAACCCGTCGTTCGGTAGTTTGCATTTCTTTCCGAGTCCTGAGAGGCGGAGATATTCCCAAACCCAACGGGAAGTACTAACTCTATTCCTAGCCTGCGGTGACAGTTCAAGGGATGTCAAGTTTTGTCCACCATCCCCGAACTTCTTTGGCGAAATCTGCAACAGTGGTCCAGCAGTAGAAAATTGGTCCCAGTATGTGTTCGCATTACATTCTGCATTTCAGACCTGAATGAATTCGGCATAGGGGCTACCTACCTCGATAGGCTGTCTTTACAGTTTTTTTGGTGACAATTTGTTCACATAGCCACTTCTTATTAATCGACTGCATGCATTTCGTGAAATTTAGACTTATCATTATGCTATCTTTTATTGCGTTCGGAGCAGTTATGAAGTAAATATCAAAATAGATGTTATTTCTGCGACTGATGGTGTTTGCTGCTTAAACGATCGTACCGTTGCGCAGAACTACATTTCCCAAAGTCTTAGCACTGAGCAATTTTTTGCATGCCTTACGCATAAGTGCAATGGAAGGGGTATGCCTGATTGCCACTGTGGCTCGCTACGTGAGAGGAGGACTCCGGCAACCGTGATCCTAAAACTTGGAATAGCATCAGGTTCCAGTTTTTCCGACGGGATACCGAGTTAGACAAAACGAGTCGCTATCTAATACCAAATCCTCTTATTAGTCTGCTGGTGACCCGAACTCGGCTCCAATTTGTGGGAGGTCAATAAGCGCTCCCAAGTCGATAACGCATTTACGTTGACGCAGATCTTCCTCGAATAAAATTTGCTATCTGCGGGTAATTGATTCATACAGAAGAAGGGTGGGTGTTTTTTACCACACAACCCACCTTGAAATACTTTTGACCATCAGGAAGTAACGCGTGCTGGTCAGGGATGGCTGAAGCCATTTCACTGCGCAGAAGATAGACTATTGGTTAACAAAGGTTGGTTGTCACGGTGGTATCAACTACATGACGTATTCAGTCTGACGGAAAAGTGAGAAGTTCGCGTTAGAAGCGCCATTGAGTCATTCAATGTTTGCACCTTTGATCAACTCCAACGGCAAGTCGATAATATGGTAGTGCAATATAGTGATTCAGCAAACGCCATTAGTGATAACGATGCAGCAAAGTTAATCAACAACCGCACAGTTCAAACCACTTTACCACGGCTAAAATCCATATAGATCATCTTTCACCGAGGTAATGAGTGGAGAGTACTAAAATATATCGCACTGAACCAGTTAGAAAAAGAATGTCGAATTCCTAACCATTCTGATAGCTCATTAAATCGTAGAAGTTTCGATCAAATTTTCAGTAAATCGATTACTCATCTTCCTTGTTTTGACACAGTTTTATATTCCTGAGTTTTCTGTAGTTATGAATGTTTCCTGTGACGAACTCACACCGCGAAGGGCCGAATGATTACTGATCGAAGAAGACCCTGTTTGCGAAAAACGGGAAAGTCATTCAGAGCGTGGCAAATGTAATGAACGTACTTGACTACATAATGGATTTTTTAACACATGGAGCGATATAAAGTGGTGTGGCGAATATTAGGAATTGGGTTTGTATCACTTTTTGTTCGTTCTTCGAATTTTTTTTATCAGGCTTCGTTCGTGCTCAGTATTATCAATACACGGACCGGCGTATTCGTAGAATATTACATTTACGTGCGTGAATTTAGGCCAGCATGGATTCCCAGAGGAATCCTGCATATTCTGTATCACGTACGGTCTAACGCAAGGTCACGACGATAGCATGATCCCTCAATGTGGTCCTCATTGAATCTGCAAAGCGTTTCATTGGGGTGCCTAGCGATGTACTCTTCAAACTGGAATTTCTGAGATAGCATGAAGGTTAGAGTCTATACTAAAATGGTTCCTAACGAATCACTTCTTCACAGTATGGACTAGTGCTTTGATTTCTGGCGTGGCACCAGTTCACTTTGACGTCTAAAAAGGACCAGCTTCTTGGCTGCTCCTTTTCATAATCCAAATAGCTAATTTTCGGGCCCCATTTTCATTGTCATCTTACCGTACGCTGATGACGCTGCATATAAGACAGGGATGCCAGTAACACGAAGGCAGTAGTCCATCTGGCTAAAGGTTGGTCTACGGATTTGAGCTTGCCCATAAACGCCAGGGTTACACGTAACCTAGTTATTCCGTTTCATTTTTCGCGTACCAGATGATTGGGCTCTTGTTCATGGAGATTCTTATATCGAGGTTACTGTGATCATGAGAACCAGTATCTCATTGTCAATCTGAGTTCTGAACAACAATCAGTTCTGTTTGATAGTTGGACAATTTTGTGCATGTCGTCAATAATAGATAGAAACGTCCTTGGCTGCCCATTGTATTTGTGCATGAATCCAACGATGGCAACTGCTCTGGAGGTAACGAACTTTAAGGAAACTCGATGCGATTAAGTTGTGGTCTGTATTTAAGGACGCTGTGGTTGGTAGTGGTGGTTTCAATGGAGAAACTGTTTAGTAAATATAAAAGTCAAACGAGATGTTTATTTGCTGCATCAACCGATTCTACCAAAAACGGCATCCATCTCGTTAAATTATGCTCTGACGACCAACTTTTCTCAAGAGTTCAAACTTTGGCGGTAAAAAGCAACATCAATCAACTTGGAGCTCTCGTTCGTATTTTTAGTAAGTTATCGATTTTTTGCAAACAATAACCATGCATAAATATGCGTTGACTTCCGCTGCTACTCCAGCACTATATACTCCAAAGAGAAATGAAAGATACCAAATGGAAGAGCATTCGTAAAGAATAGATAAAATGGCTAAGATGAAAAGAAACGACTGTGTATTCAAGAACGCCAGCTCGCGGTATTTAGTTGTACAATGTATTGTCTGCCCCGTCGCTCCGGGAGATATTGTAGGCCCCAGGCTGGTAATAATAATTGGACTCGAGCGAGCTGGTCCAAAAACAGCGTTTATATCTTCCCACTGTCATAGAATGACCAGGTCGAACCATCCTTCAACCGTGATTAACCCTGGAAAATAGGATGCAACAAACGACTGACCTCTAAGCATGCACAACAAGTGACGCGATCATAAGTAACATCTAATTCAGTACCACTTCTAAATAATGAACCTTAGGACCCAGTACTACCTACCTAACCTCGAGGTTAAGTTAACTCCCATCATTTTCGGGCAATATTACGGAGACGACTGTACACAAACACCGAGTCTTCGTGACTCTCCTGATATCAACAACCATGTTTCTAAGGTGTATAGCACGACGGGATTTACTGACACCGTAAAGTCGACCTTCGATCGACAGCCGGATAACACGCCGATGGGATAGATTCCTCGAGCTGCTGAAAACCAAGTAGGCCGCCTCTATACGTGAGGATATATCGCCCGAGATGCGATCACCTTTGTGAGATATAACTTATCAACTTCATCTAACTCCTCGCATGCAACAGTGAAGTCCGGCTTTAAAACAATTCAGTCTTGCAACAACATTTTACGCTTCGAAGGTGCAAACCATCTCAAATGTAGATGCACAGTATCAGGACCGAATGACGGAGGAAGTGTATCGGAAAACTTATGCATCATGTATTGGTGTTTCATTGTGAATGATATAGTGTTAGTAACACAAAGTTGTTCGGAGATGTAATGGGCCAACGTTTCGACTACCGTGGGTGGTCTTCCACAAGGCAAGTTTTACAATCAAATGCATGTTCACATGTTTTGCGTTGCGAAGAAACTGGGCGCAGTATGGTGGAGGATTGTCCGACACATACAAAACGTGACAGTCATCGTCAAGCGTTCAACAGAAAGGTCGATCCATAAATCCTGGAGAATGCTCAAAGAATTCTCCATTAACTCGCGTTTCCTCCATCTCTTAATTCCTTTATTAATGAAATAAAACTACATTGTATTTCAGGCAGGGGGCCACAGCCAAAAGAGGGCTGCCAGGTGGTGAGGTTGAACGGCCGTGAGGCGATTCGAACCCGCGACCATCGCGTTCAAACACCACGCAGCAAACGATGACGCATCTTATTCACCTTGCACTTAGGGAGCTAGCATTTTCGCTTCATTAGGACCAGGGACCTCGGTGAGATCCAGTGTCTTCGACAAACGCTCGGCAGCAGAGGTAAACACGCGTATATTGAAGGCTCGAACGACTAACGCTGGACCGAAGCACACTTACTGTCACAATGAGACAGCACCTTAACGTGATGTGACGGCTTGCGTGCCCCCATGATCCAACGAGCTATACAGGATGGCTTATCTCAAGCCGAAGATCGAATCATGCCTGGAAGGTCAATGGGTAGAGGCCTGACGAAGAAGCCTCCTGGTCCTCCAAGTTGGGGGTTGATCTGAGTTAGCAGCTCAGTCGGAAAAACGAGTGGAAGACTAATTGATCCAAGTAGATGGACTCCCACTCAGCTATCCCCGCTGCCTTACGGTCAGGTTCGTATCAGAACCAACGGCTTTGCTGGAAAACCTTAATCGCTCTTCTCCTTAGCGACTGAACACCCTAATAACATCCGCCTACCAATCCCCATGAGTTACACACCTACAAATAATAATTTCATATTGCATCGATCGTCCAGCAGGATAATTAGGATCGATACTCGCAACGGTTTGTTGTCAAACAAAGCAGTAAGCGGCTTTCAGTCTGTTGGCTCACATCTTCTCAAGCCTCGTCAGCCACTGAATTTCGGTCAGTAATTAGATTGGCCATATCGCAGTTAGCCACCGTTGGCACGTTTCTGTCAAGAATTGTACACCACGTATGTCGAATCGAACCATGCGTCAGATTTAAAACAACTTTTGGTTCAGCTGAACGGTCATCGACGCAGGCCACAAACTCGATTGGCCGTCGAACGTCTGTCTGATTCGGCTGTTCACAACAGCCACGAACAGAAACTATCCGGAGAACTAAGAACTCCGACAAGCAGTGGGGTCCAATCAAGCAGGCTGTGCATTTGGCAGCAGATCTCGCCGGTGGTCCTAGATCTAGCTTTTATCAAAGATACTGGATCTCACCATGATCCCTGGTCCTAATGAAGCGAAAACGCCGACACCCTAACTGCAAGGAGGTGGATAAGATCCGTCGTCAGTTGACGAAAAGCCTTAACAATGACCGCGAAAACTGGTGAGTTAACATAGCCGAAGATATAGAAAAAACAACCGCTTCAGCCAACAGTCAGAGACTGTTCAAGCTTATATGTGACAGCGGTGGACGGCGAACTTCGGTTAGTGAAGTTGCGTGTGATAGAAATGGAGGGTTCATCCATGGTAGACAACAAAGGGTGGACCGTTGGGCTGAGCTCTTCATGGATCAGTTTAGCCGGCCACACGCCTACCTATTTAGTCCGACGTCTGGATCTGTAAATCCTCGGGAGATGTCACTTGGTCCCCCAACGGAAGAGGACGTGAAGTCGAATATTCGGCTTCTGAAGAGGGCAAAAGCAGCCCGTCCTGAAGAACTTCTCCAGTTCGTTTCGAACTGGATGGAGAAGCTCTGAGAAAATCAATTACCTTTCTTCCTAATATTTAGAACGTGTAACGTATTCAGTTATCGTTGGGTGAGTCACTGATTGCACCCATCCTCAAGGAGGGCATACGGTGTGGCTGTAGCAATCATCATGGGATTAGTTTAATTCCGATGATTACTAAGGTGTTCGCCTCGATAATGCTGCGCCGTTTGACACCGATTCGCGAGAGTAATATCCGCGAACCAGCAGGCCGGATTTCTGTCAGGTCGAGGTTGCATCGACCAGATATTCACTCTTAGACAGATACTCGAAACGCTCCACAAACACCGGCGCCCTACGATCGTAGTCTTCCTCGACTTGAAGGATGGGTTCGACCTGCACTTTTCAATTCTCTCCGCCGGTGGGGCATGCCAGCAACGTTCATGAACCTGTTGTGAGCATTTTACTCGCATTTCTACGGTCGCGTTAGGGTATACGGTGAACTAACAAATCCATTCAAAACGACTAGCGGCGATCGACAAGGTTGTCTCATCTTGACGAACTCGTTCGACTTCGTCATGGACGAACTGATGAAAGATGCTTTAGGAGGCCTTCGGAATGTAGGCGTCGAACTGAGAAAGAAGGAAGCTATGTGACCTGGACGTTGTATGCTTGTCCGAATCAGCGGACCATGCACAAAGCGCATTAGATAGATTCTCGAGGTATGTAGCTCGATTTGGCACTAAATTTTCAGCTCCAGAGCGTAGGTCTGTTACAAAACTGGATGAAATTAGTCCCAACCTGGATAGAAACAAACTAAGGAATATGAAGCGGTTCGCTTATCTTGGTAACTGAGTGTTGAACGATGGTAGTAAGGCAGCAGGAATGAACACGCGTATATCGAAGGATCGAGTAGCTTAAACAAGACTGAAGCACTTGTGGCGTCGGTCTGATATTTCACTGACGTTGACAAGTTGTGTGTATTGCGCCGCAGTGTGCTCAGTTTTGTTGTACGGTTGCGAGACGCGGAGTATGCATGTGGGAGATGTTCGTCGCTTGCAGGTTTCCGATCACCCATGTCTACGTAGTACGGCTAGGACTGGATTGAGTGACCGGGTGAGTAATGTGGAGGGAAGAAATTTAGTATTAGGTGCTAATTCTGAGCATACCTTATATCAGCGTATGAAACTTAGTAGACTACGCTGACTGGGTAGTGTAATGTGTATGACCAACACTCGTCCACCGCACCGTGCCCTATTTTGCATTCCTCTCAGGGAGTGAAGGAAGCCATGCGGAGGCCAACAGATAACGTGAAATGAACAAATGCACAGTGAACTATGGTAAATTATGTGTCTCACGTCTTCGTGATTGGGGTTCGAAGGACTGGTTAACTGGGTGAGTGAAGACAGTGAAGGATGTGGTGTGTTCGCTACAGCAGCATCTTATCTTTTTCCATCTGTGTAGATCCATTCCCTGTTCTCCTTGGATATTCACCCTTTGCATAGAAACATATAACTCTGGAGGAAAGGCAGCGGTCAGTGGGACTTGCTCTTTAATGATGAACGATGCCGACCAGTCTTCTTTTAACGTAGGATAGCTACCCTACATTTGAGACCTCCATCGTGAAACCAACAGCGGCTGAATGAACGGCATACGATCAAGTGGACCTGGAATCTGCCACTCCGGAAAGGCTAGAATTTCGGTTCTTAAATTTACCGGCCACTTTGTTGGTAGACAGCAATCCACTATCGCCCCGCTCGTTGCCACAGCTGACTTATTGGAACTTTATTTGGTAATACGTCAACTCAAGTCTAGTGATCACGGTTATCGGTCCCCTCCCCTGCGTGTACCGGACAGTGATGAGAATGGGATATGGCCTTTATACTATGCTCATGCGACAAGTATGTCCCTCCGATGTACAAACCTACAAAAAAGCAGTACGCGCTATCAAAAAAGTATACGGAAAACCAAAATAGTCTTTTCTGAGCACCTGTTGTTTCCTTGCAAATAAGAAAAAGGACAAACTCTTGACTAGTTACCTTAAATGTTAATGATTAGAAAAAGATCATACAGAGCTGTATGCCATCCGGCTTAACCTCATTTTATGGATAGGAAAACGATTGACTTTTTGACAGTTAGCTTCGTATAACATGCAGCCATATTCACCGAGTAAGTGGTCAGGTAGAAGCAACAGCAGTGCCGAGGACGCGGCCAATTCAGAGTACCCAGACATCTTTTACTGTGGACTCTGGGCCTAGCTGACATCTCATTCTAAATCTCAGTGCCCTATCATATGCTCGCATGGATTCTGAGGTTAACGAGTAAGTTTTCCGGAGTAAAATCTTTGGAAACGGTTTTTGTCATAAATAAAAGGGATGTCCATATATTCAGGGAAATCCGCTAAAATTAGTTACGGCTGCGGCCAAGATTTAATCTATGACGCTATATCGTCATGGATATTCAGATACCGCGACTAATAATGGAACTGCATCACAATCCAGTCAGACGTTTATGGATACTGAGATGGATAAACTTCACTGGATCACACGGAAATCGTAAGACACGCCTATCGGTAAGGCAGCTAAACAAATTTGCCCTAGGTGATGCTTTCCGTCAGTCTACGGAATCATTCATCCGTTCGCAGATCAATATCCGCATCGAGGTTCATTTGTGACTGCGGTAGTGTGGATTTTCTGAAAGCACTGATTAGATCTATAGTGTAATGTGATTTGTTATCCGTCGCAGGTACGAACGCGTACTATGTACTATGCAGAACTGTAAAAGATTCTGTCTTTAAACTGATCAATTAAATACCGTCTTTCGTAACGTCAGTGATTTCGCCGATGAAGACAGGATCCATGCCGCTCAAAGATGTGTATGTACGGTTTCTAGTCTTCCCGTTAATATCAGAAGCCTTGCAGAATGCAAGCATTACCTCTTTTAAAAAATGAAACGAACAAAAGTGACTAAAGGGTTGATGCTTTAAGACACGGTAATACAATAAAATAGCCCAGACGATAACGCCGTGCCGACAGAAACTGATATGATGGCATTTTTTAACTGACAACGACACATTTGCTCGTTTTAGATATGGTTCCAGAGTGCAACGCTTCTGTCGCAGCATCAAGAACAATGCGAAAAAAGCTATGGTCTCACTGAACTTAGGTAGCACTAAGCAAATGATACACTGCCTAACTGTCGATCGGAATCACGTGCTGCTCGAAAGAAGTGTTTGGTTCAGAACTGTTAAACAAATCGTGCATAAATAAGGATGTGCGGTGAACTCATAAACAAACGGTTTGCACGAAAAATCTGTTGGCATGATCTAAAAATAAGAGTCTGATCAGTGAATCCAAAGCTACAGTGGACGTGAAGATAAAGGAAAAGTTTGCTGCGATAAGATAACAGAAACAGTAGAGAAATAAGAAAATTTTCAGCAAAATTACAGGACACAAGCCGAGAAAAAGAAGCCGAGAAAAAGAGGCCAAGAAAACTGGAAAAGTTAAGCAAAATACACTAATCGTCATCTTCCGGAACGAATATTTCGTTTTCTTCCAAAAAGGCCGCTCCACTTTTACTAATCATTGCCCCGGTATAAATACAAGATCCAATCACGATGGCACATTTAGCTGCACCGAATTTAGTCTCGTGTGGCCGAGCGAGCAACGCCCCGCTCGATGCGTGAGCCCCTTGTTCACCCGAGTAGCACTGTACACGCCGCCTGACCAATTTCGTCAATGAGCGTTGGCCGGGACGAGCTCTGGACACGCAAAAACGGAACATTACCGAATCTGGTGAAGTTCAGCTAAAATGGACGAAACAGGAAGTTACAAGCCAAAGATTCTTAATAAGGTTCCGATTGAAGAGCTCAGCGCCTACATTAAGCTCACAGACTCAACAATTAGGACCTCATGAAACCAGAAATAAGAACATTTCCAGAAACATTGTAATACAGCAAGAACACATCTGATTTCACACGGGCGAAAAGTAGATAAATGAACGTACCAACAGAAAACGCAATAACCTGGACGCGGTCCTAAACACATTGATTCCTCCTGATAGAGCTGAGCAGCAAAACACGACTAGGTGACAATAAATCTTTTATATAAATCAGACGTTCTGGTATTATATGTTATTCTTGTTGACAGACGGTTACAGTAATCAGGACAAAGAGTCCCAATTACAATCTTGCGCCTTAGAGTACACAACTTGCGGAAAATCTAGTTCAGCAATCAAGAAAAAAGAAGAAAAGAACTAAAATGAATACCTGGCAGACAAACTTCAGTCAGCACACGGAAAACGATAAGAAGTTTTCAGAGGGTACCATCCGGTGGATCATAGAAAAATACGCCACTTAACGTTGCAACGCGCCATTAGTATCATCATCATCGTTCGGCATTAAACAACAGGGAAAGCCTCACTGACCGCTGCCGTTCCCCACAGTTACAGGATTTCATAAAAAGAGTGAATATCCAAGGGGAAAAGAGAGTGGACCTACGGAGGTGGGAAAAGATGCCGCTGCAGCCAATACACGAAACACAGTCTAACTGTGCGAACGCGCATTTCTCAATCATTTTGATCCGATAGAAAATGACTGTTCACGGTCCACTGAAATATCCTTAAGTGTCTCCAGACACCTAGTTGATAGGGCTTTCGGACCACAAAAACGAAGGCGTGATATACCTACCTTACCTAGGTTTGTTGCACATTTTCTCATTCCACGTTGCCACGTCATCTGTTGGCCTCCACATGGCGTCTTCCATTCCTTAGGAGGAACACAAAATAGGGCACGATATGGTAGACGAGTGTTTGTCATACGCAAAACGTGACCCAACCAGCGTACTCTACTAAGTTTCATATGCTGAAACAAGCTATCCTCAGAAATGGCACCCAATACCAGACTCCTAACCTCAATATTACTCACCCGGTCACTCCATCCAATCCTGGCCATACTACGCAAACATCGGTGGTCGAAAACCTCCAACCGACGAACATCTCCCACACGCATACTCCACGTCTCGCAACCGTACAACAGAAGTGAAAGCAATGCAGCACAGTACACACGACCTTTCAAATTCAGTGAAATATCAGGCCGACGCGACAAGTGCTTCAGTCCAGCGTAAGCTGTCCGAGCCTTGCATATACGCATACTTACCTCCAATCCCGAGCTACCATCGTTAGACACGCAGCTACCAAGGTAGATGAAACGGTCCACAATCGTCAGCTCCTCTCCATCCAGTATCAAGTTCGGCGCTGCTGCAGTCCAGTCCTGTAACAGTACTTTGCACTTTGAAGGTGCAAAGCACATGCCGAACCGAGCAACCGATCTCGACAGTCTATCTAGTGCTTGTTGTGCATGGTCCGCAGACTCGAACAGGCACACGACGTCGTCTGCGTAATCTAGGTCGCATAGATTTCCTCCATTTCCCAGTTCGATTCCTACATCCCGGAGACCTCCTAAAGCATCTTCCATCACCTCGTCCATGAAGAAGTCGAACAAGAATGGAGAGATAGGACACCCTTGTCGAACGCCACTAGTCGTTTCGAATGAACTTGGCAGTTCACCGTATACTCTAATGCGACCACAGGTATGCGAGTGCAATGCTCGCAACAGGTTCACAAACTTCGTTGGCATAACCTTCCGGTGGAGAGCACTGAGTAGTGCCGGTGGATCCACGGAGTCGAAAGCACCTTTCAAGTCGAGGAAGACTACGATCGTAGGGCGGCGGTGCGTGTGGCGCGTTTCGAGTATCTGTCGAAGAGTGAATATCTGGTCGATGCAACCTCGACCTGGCCGAAATCCGGCCTGTTGTTCGCGGATATCACTCTCGCGAATCGGTGTCAAACGGCGCAGCATTATCGAAGTTAAGACCTTAGTAACTATCGGAATTAAACTAATCCCACGATGATTGCTGCAGTCACTCCATGTGCCCTTTTCCAAGATGAGCACAACCAATGACTTAGACAACGATCGCAAATGCGGTTGCACGGTTAGACAGTGTTCGGTGTGCTAGCTACCGCGGATTTCCCATCTTTGCCCCCTTACGTAGATTCACTTCCTGTTCTCCTTGGATATTCACTTTCTGCATAGAAACACAACTCTGGGGAAAAGGCCGCGGTCAGTTGGCCTTATCTTGTCATTTACGGCCGGACGATGGTTATGAAAGCTGGCCACAAGACCTAACCTAGCCTGAGATTTGAAAGTACAACTACTGCTTCTCAGGAGCTCCATTCCTCGAACTATAGTGTCGCAATGTAGACCCAGGGACGGAGTCAATGACTGTGAGAATGTCTGAGATCATGGTGATAGTTGAAAAGGGAAAGAGAAATGGTGCCCTAATTACTGTCGAAAGGCGAAAATTTGATCGTCACATTCACGACGGGCGCCCAGCCAGTTTTTTCGACTTGGCTGTTCACGGGTGTGGTACAACGTGCGGTTACTAGCATCTTTAATACCACAGGGCTTAGGTTAGTACCCAATGGTTAGTGCAGTTACTGCGCAAGACCGTCTCAGAAGTAAAGACAGCAATCGATCCCCTTCACAAAGAGATCTTCCAGGAATACCAGACCTTTGAAAACAAAACTTGAAGTTCTCTGACCAGTTCCACTTCCGTGAAGTTAAATACGGCTGGGGAAATGTCGTCGGAGCGCGGCACCTTGTAACCTTCTAAGGTTTAGATTTCCTTGCGAATTTTTCCCTCAGCAATGGATCTGTTGAAACGAGCTACGGAATGTAGGAATACCTGAGAGAAGCTGACCCCGAAGGCCAGCTAAACTATGCTTTAAAGTCCTCCTCCCAGCACACAAGACGGAGTTACTGATTGTAGATAAGCGTACCATTAGTTTCACAGGTTGTTTCGCTCAGCGGTAGTCCTCTCATCAACTGTGCATAGTGACACTGGCATTGGCTCAAACAAGGAACTGTTACTCAGAGTATGTGGGCGCTGTTGTGCTACTGAATAAAGACCGGGTTAAACTGCAATTTTTCCTCAATCCTCTGAATGGAAGGGGGAGTATATTTGCTATGCGTTTTGCCCCCATAAAATGGAAGATGCCGTTGGGAAGCTGAATTGGCTCGAAGAGGAAATTTGTTCTTGCAAAGGGGAGAATTAGATGCTGTACATAAGTTTAATTACTTGGATTTCGCCTGGGGGTCACGCATCAGATGAAGTGTTTTCTTGTATACCGAAGGTACGGCCGGCACTCAGAAAAGTGAAGCACCTGTGGCATCGGTGTGAAATCCCGTTATCGATCAAAGATCGAGTAACGTCAGTCTGGCTATATGGTTCAAGAACACGGCCGCTGGTGTTTGAACACCGTTGTTTTCACACTATTAGGAGGAGGCAGAGGAGTGTGATACTGGGCCCTAAAGTCCAATTTTCATATAAGGCATAGGATGTGGGTAGACTGAGATGGTCAGGACATGTTTTACGTATGCCCATGGAACGTCTAGTTGTGCATCTGCACAAACATGTGTACGCACCATCTAACATACAGCGAATTAAGGGAAAGAAAAAGAAACATGATGATAAATTTTACTCTCAGCCCCATCTTCGGCTGTCTATTAAAACTAATGGTTCGTTAGTGGGCTGAGTATTACCCAAATTGATGAAGACTGAATTAGCAACCACAACCAGAGCACGTCGGTGTAAAGTTAATGGTTGTCCGAACCGCTGACTTAACTAACTTAGGGGACCCTACCTCAAGCCTTTGATCAAAAGGTTCAACATACGCAGCAGTGGGGCCATTTGAGAATCTCATGGCCCACTTGAACCCGATGACTGATAGCCCAGTTCATACACCCTTCAAACTCCACTGGGTATCCGATACATCCCTCCACCGCAGATGTCGGTGAACATTCAGCCGCACACCTCGTACGCAGCTCGCGGTTGGTTTGGAATCAGAGTATAGCTAACTTTCCTAGATTAACAACCAACGGTCAATCAATCTGATGAAGAGCATCCAGCACTCGACTGTGTACTCGCATCTCCGCCACGTAGTGCACGAGAATTCCTGAGCAGAGAATAGTTGAGGCGTACAGTAGTTTGGGAGCGTATCGAAAGGTGCCCAAGGCCAGTAGCCAACCCGAAGCCTGAGGTGCATCTTCGGCCATGCTGAGGCATTCAAAGGTTGGTACTCACGAGATTGTTAGAGATAGTGAGTAACATGGCTCAGCGTATCAGCCAATGATATTATTAGATTCAAAGTCTTGAATTTGACCTTGCCAGACTGGTTAACGCTGATCTTCTATGATAGTGATCTCCCCAGACGACAGGCAGAGTCTCGACGGAAATATTTATATCCCATTTGTCTGGGATGGAATCTGGGCCGATGAATGCCTGGTTACACCACTTGCGCAGTCCTTCACCATAGTGGTAGATATCTACTGCTTTATGTGGAGTTCTCGCCCGGCTGTAAATCAGTTACAGGAGGGCAAACGCTGTGGGACAACCTATACACAGTGGAAAAAAGTCACGTGGGACTGGTGCTAATAAAGATCAAGGATGGTAATCGAAAGGCCGTAGAATACGGCCTCCTCGGCAGCTGATTTGGCACCACTAATCCGAACTGAGACTCTGAACTTTCTAGGATTTGGAGCAGCTTTGCGTCCACTGAATTCCGTGATACCAGGCATGAAAAACAGTGCCGGAGACAATAAAGAACAGCTTTTGGTTTATAATCATTTATCATCTTCCGCTACCAGTTTGAAGCAGTCACCTGCGCTAGGATTATCAGCACATTACTGCCTCAAATGTCTTAGGAAATGCACTTTTACTTCGCCGTCTTACGACAGTAGTCTCAGACCGAAATTCTGTAGCCACTGCAATACGGCTCCGCTTTGCCGAAGCACAATGCGAACAGAACTTGGGATGTCATGAGGCCTAACTAAGGGTGAGAATACCGGCAGATAAACGAACAATCAGGGAAGAGGGGGCATTCTCCAGAATGTTTCGCTATTTGATACACTAGACCAATTGCCCTGCTGTGATTCGATCCAAAGCATCTGCTTCAGAAATCATGCATATATGGAACAGGTTGGGACCAAACCCCTAAATAAGCAAGATGTTGCTTCTTGCGACGACTGGGTCAAGTTCGTGGTAAACTTTGGGTGACTGGGATATCTAGGAACTGTTAAGGGATGTGTATGGAAGAGTAACAACGAGACAACACTTTGACGTGGTTTGACGGCTTGCTTGCCTCCATGATCCAACGAGCTATACAGGATGGCTTATCTCAAGCCGAACACCCAATCATGCCTGGTAGGTCAATGGGTAGAGGCCTGACGAAGTAGTCTCCTGGTCCTCCAAGTTGGGGGTTGATCTGAGTTAGCAGCTCAGTCGGAATAACGAGTGGAAGACTAATTGATCCAAGTAGATGGGCTTCCACTAAGCTATTCCCCGCTGCCTTGTGNCATAGTTTCGAAAGTTGAATTCATTTGTTCGAAAAACGACGCCCTGAATAAAAGTATTAGTGGAATCCAGATGTTCTAGGCCGATTGATCAGATAGTACAGCTGCTTTCAGAACCCTAGAGATGGCATTTAGGTCAATGCAGATCATGTGATCTATTCTAAATATTGTTATTTCCTTTAGTAGTGATATGATAAGGCCTATGACGGTCAGTTAAAAACTGCCAAGTGGGTAAGTGACCAGCAACAGAAGCTTACGTATGCGTAGTGACCGGTTCTCTTCGATTTTTCTGCCCATCATCTCCGCATTATGGATTTTTGCTACTGCGTCATGTTTTTCATCATCCGAATCATCATCATCATTCAAATCACCTTCGTCCTCATTCTACAGTGGCACGAACCCAACTGACTGCTGCCCATCTCTTATCGTTGCCCGTTGTTTTAGGAAGAAAGGTTATTCACTTGAATTGGACATCTGTCACCTAAAAGGCCATAAGTTCAAATCCCTCCGGTCGATGTGATATGGCAGAAGGAGACGCACTGTCGCCTGGTTGGTAACACACCTGATCCAACGAAACCTTTTGTAATTCCGTGCTACTCCGAGGTTCCCTGTCACAGTTGCCAGTGGGGACTAGGGGCTAAACGGCGTGCCCCTACGCGCCCCACCACTTTACTCATACTTCAAGCATGTCATAAAAGTTGGATAGAACAGGGTGGTAGCCAATACACAAAATGCACGGTCTAAACGTACAAAAGCACATTTTTCCAAACACTAGTTTTACAGAAAGTGAAAACAGGACCTCCACTGTTTACGGCGCGTTGGCATATCGTTTTACGCCCCATGAAAGTGGGTGGTGAGTCTTTTCGACCCCAACCACAAAGACACCAGACATTCAATTTTTTTCCATTTACTTATTTTCACTGTTTCATTGCACACTGCCAGCTCATGCGCTGACCTCCATATGGCTTCTTCCACTCCGCGGGATGAACGGAGAACAGACCACGATATAGTCGACGAATGTTTCGTCGAATGCAGCACGATAATCAACAACCTAAGTCTGATGGATTTCATATGCTGAGATAGAATATTCTCAGAACCAGCATCTAGTACTCGACTCCTAACCTGTATGCGGTCACTCCATCCAGCTCTAGCGATACTCTGTGAGCATCGACGATCGGAAATCCCTAAGGGACAAGCATCTTCATCAGGTAAACTCCAAGCCTCGTAACCGTGCAACAAAACTGGGCGCACCGTGGTACAGTAAACACGATCTCCAAACTTCAGGGAAATATCAGATCGACGCCACAGGTGTTTCAGTATAAAGTATGCTCACCTCCGCCGCCGAGGAAACTAAAACAATCCACAGCCGTTGGTTCCTTTCCATTCATCATCAACCTCGAGACTACTGTCGTCCAAGGTTATAGCACTTTACACTTTGGAATTACAACACATGCCGAGCGAAGCTACAGCTGTCGTGAGTCTGTCTGTTGCACGCTGCGCATGTTCAGTACATTTGAACAGACACGACGTCGTCCAAGTAATTTAAGTCACACACCATCTCACTATTTTCCAGTGCGGCAACATACATTCAAGAATC
>LUCM01009635.1:45957-85463 GCA_008360955.1 Fasciolopsis buskii | reverse complement strand
GAAACGACTAGCAGCGTTCGACAACGGTGTCCCATCTGTCCATTCCTGTCCATCTTTGTCGTGCATGAGGTAATTACGGATGCTGATTGTAGATCTCGCTTTGGGCTTACATTTTTTTGTTTGTCTGTGTTTCGTAGTTTACTAGTGAATGCTTTTTTGCATTTCCCTTCAGATCTTGGATGCCAATGAACTTTCTGTTCAATCGGTACGAATTGAAGGTCATGAAGTCCAATGGAAGTTACTTCCACACAAGTATCCTGTTCTCGGTTCAGTACTGGAAGTCACTGTCCCCTCCTCCGGTGCACAGTAGGTTCGATTTTTTGGTGCTTCTCGTTTTTTTTATTATGTCAGTCAAATTACCCTCGGTTCTACGCAGCGATGGTGTTCAGTATGAACGAGACGAACTATGTAAGGTACTTCTGGTCCTATCCCTTTATGTGAACCCATAAACTTTTTCTTACCTGCGCCGCCGTAGATATTCGATTGTGTTTTTTTCTACGCAGAGAATTACGTACGAGGTTGTTTGGTTTGTTGATGCACAGTAGTGGGTTCACGTATGCATCACAAGAAGTTTTTCTAAGGGAATATTCAACGTCCAGTCATCTGATTGTTTCATTTTTTTCGATTTTGGTTTGCTCTTCTTTGGAAAAATTCTGACAAGTGGTAATTTAGAAAGCAGCTGAAGAAAGTTCTGGAACTTTGAAAAAATGAAATGGTCAAACTAACTGTTTGACTCTTACTTATGGTAACAAATCAGCTAAAGACGGCCGATTGACTGTGAACCTCAGCAGTTTTCCTGTTTGCGCCGACTGTATGGGGCTGACCGTGAGAAATGGATTTGTGAAAAAAAACAGTCAGTATTAATAGGGGAAAATTGGACTATTTCCCTGGCGTGATTTTAGACTCGTTTTATGCCGGTGTTCTAATCATTATTCAGTCGAGTTGCTTCCTTTCTGAATCGACGTCTGTTCGTGAGGACCAGTGTGATGTAAAAAGATTAGTGACGCCTTTCGGATTATTCAGAAGTTTATTTAGTTATCAGCTCTACAAAATTGAAAAGCAACTTGACCTGACTGAGTCATAACGAGCAAGCATGTTAAGATAAACATGGAGAAGAGGGAGCGCCCACTGAGGGATTGCTGGGGTTTATTCAGCAGTGGTTGAGGAATGATACAAAAAGATTGAATAATGACTCGATGTTTGCACTTGTCTTGCCCCTGAACACTCATGCAGCTTTTGTTTTCGTTCTCTCATTTGTGTCTGCGGTGTTTAATTTTTCAGTGGGATCACTCTAAGGCTTCTTACCCCGTTATGTTTACTGCACGCTCTGGTATGCCGGACAGTGAATTTGACTACTTATTCTGTACTCTCTTCCATCGACTGCTATTGTTACTTACTATGTCAGATTCGATGTGGAAATCTCATACAAGACGTCGCCCAATTCGTCGGCCTTGCAATGGCTGGAACCTGAGTTGACAGCTGATCGGAAACTGCCATTCGTGTTTAGCCAATGCCAGGCAATTCATGCACGTAGCCTGTTTCCATGTCAAGACACTCCATCGGTGAAGGCTACATTTGAGGCTGTGGTAGGTTGGCGCATCTGCACCATGACCGATTTTATTCATGTACTCTTTATTTTCTCCCTTCCTTTTTCACCATGTATTCACTAGGTTCACGCGCCAAAAGAAGCGGTCGTGGTCATGGGCGGTGTACGAACCAAACAACCGTCAGTGTCGAATCGTGGTGACCACTGGGTAGTATATCATTATGAACAAACGGTCCCCATTCCCAGCTATCTTGTTACTATAGCGTGCGGTGATTTAGCTTCTGAGTAAGTTGTTACCGGATGTTTTCGGTGTGTATTAACCGTTGTTTTGCCATTTGACCCTGTAAATCGATCATTTCGTTTCAGGCGGGTTGGTCCGCGTTCGTCCGTGTGGGCTGAACGTAGCGTGGTTGCTAAAGCGGCCAAGGAGTTTGCCGAAATTGAACAAATGCTGACTGCAGCTGAACATCTATGTGGACCGTATGTTTGGAAAGTTTATGATGTACTGGTTCTACCACCTTCATTCCCCTACGGTGGCATGGAAAATCCTTGCTTGACATTCGTCTCACCCACCTTACTGGTGAGTTATCTTGGCAATGCTCGGCCGAAGTTGGATGGTTTGGATGTGCATACGGAGTGAAATTTAATGCTTGCGTGCTCAGTTGATTTGAAACCCTATTTTGCGTGGAAATCTAATTGCCGACTTCCTAGGGGTAACCTTTTGATTATGTTTCTGATTATGTTTACTGCCGGACTTGGGAACAATTGTACTTCTCTGAACCGCTAGAAGGACCGATTTTTTTTCTCGTAAACGGTATGATTGAAAGAGATAAGCCCAAATGTTTGTTAGCAGGCTTTCTCATAGACCGCCTTAAATCACCGTTGTTCGGCTGAACACTTTTCCTCTGGTTCTGTTCACGAGTAAAAGTTTCGCGTCTGCATGTTCCGTTAGGAGATAGCGCAAAGTTTCTACCACTCAGCTTTTTTATTCCCTGTTCTGCGGCATCCTGCTTTAGTAATTGGTAAAGCAGTTTGCCAGATACGTGTCCCGTCTGCTCGATCCTGTGAAGGGGAGCGAATCGCAGCTTGCAGATTTTTGCGTCATGTTCGAAAGTGCCTGGAATACACTTGTCATATCTTGCATGTTAGCCAGGACGCTTAAGGTATCAAATAAAATGTCGGTAATTCCCGATCGTAATGGACGAGTTGCTGCACAATTCACGAATCCCGAACATTTTTCTAATGCTTTGCGCTCGAGTTGCGCAGCCAAACGGATATCCCGTGCTTTGCCTCAGGGATCAATTGCAGATTCCCATCAACATTTATCACGCACATTATGACCACTGCAATGCTCGATACGTTAGAAATCGTTCAGCTTTAAACGGCAGAGAAAGCCCCACTGGTTGCTGCCTTTGTGGGTGTAATGCGTTGCTAAGGAATATACGACGAGGACTGGGAGCAGACCTGCAGAGGTGAGAAAAGAAAAGAAAAGGGTGCTGTAGTAGCTAACACACGGAATATTGTCTGACTGTTCAAACAGACTTGTTTCAAACATTCTGATTGGGGAGAAAATGACACCATGGTCCTCGGTGTTCAAGGTTTGCTGCCATATCCTCTCTTCATTAAATTGGTTGAGGTATCTCTCAAACCTGAGTCACAAGAACGTGAGGCACACACAATAACTAAGTTCACTGTGCACCTTCACATTCCTCACTGCTGCATCATTTATCAACCACCACTCATCTTTCACTTCGAGGGAGGAACGGAAAACGGGACGATAACCGCGCCCCAGCCAACGAATTCTATTAAAATGGTAACGTTTTGATAAGATATTCTCTAGACAAGTACCCAGGACTCTACCATTTCCCGCATTATTTCGGAATTGTGTCGAAATTCGGTATGAACGTGCCTCTCTTCTACGAGATCTGACAAGCGCATACCTGTTCAGAGATTTTAGAGCAACGCACGGAGAATCAGTCCATCTTACGTCCAACGTGCAAAAGGTGCCCATGTAGGATAATGGAGCATGTTTCACACCTGTGCAAGTGAGATCACATTGAGCCAGTTGAATGACATTTCGGAGTAATTTTGACATAAATCGAAATAATGGGAGAAATGGTTTAGATTCCCAATCTTCGTTATGCGAGCAGCGCCGTCCAGTTCTATTTATTCACTGCTGCAAAGCCGTACGCACTCACAAGAATTCGTATCAACGGTGAGTGAAAATCATCGCGATAATTGTTGATGCTGTTGCGAAGTGGTGAGGCTTGGTCGGGTTATGAAGTTCACATCTATTAGCTAATACCAGCTGACACGAGATGGTATTTTCGTATGACAATCACTCAAAGAAAGCCTCGTTACACTCCCCAAATAACTGCCACTCTATTGCATATCATGATATGTACAGACGTTTCATCTCCATTGAACACTAACTTGTGTACTGAAACATAGAACATAACATTGACAAGTCCTGGTTGCATTTTTGTCAGATATCAGGGCACTTGCTGGAAAAATGGTGATTTTTTATCGCATCTACTGAGGTGGGATAGTCCATAGTCTGTAAGGCCCACGTCACTGTGAGGGAGAACTGGCAATCACGACTTTCGAACATGAAGTGGAGTAGAGACCTATAGTGCCTCAGTAGATCAGGTGTGGTAGTCATCCTGGGCATCAGCCTACCACCCAAATGACTGACAATGCTGGCGATCGAGCGTCATCATGCATCATGTCCTTGTGATCCTTGGACATCACCGAACCACTGTAACTCCCTACATTCAACGCTGAGTAATTTCATACTGCACCTGGTAGTTATTTTTTGATCAGAGATTGTTCAAGATCCCCATTAAACTTCAAGACAATATTTCTAATGTTTATCGGTCCTCTATCAGAAACTGATGTTATAGTCATGAATGAATAGCTATTATTGAATCTACATTCGATTACAGGCCGGAGATAAATCTATGGTTAATGTTATCGCCCATGAAATTGCACATTCATGGACCGGGAATTTTGTTACAAACTCCAACTGGGAGCATTTCTGGTTGAATGAAGGTCATACCATCTATCTGGAGCGCTTGATCATGGAACAGCTTCACGGAGCGCAGATGCGTCATCTTTTACTGGCAATTGGTTATGAGGAATTGATAAACGAGGTAAGTGCTGGTTGACGCGACGTTCAAAGTATTTCATTTGTCTTTGTTGACTTTTACCTTCTACGCTAGCGTACTTCACTCTCATCATTTACTCGGTTCTGTAGGTGGAGCACTTGGGTGCAACCAACGAATTCACCCGTTTAGTGACAAAATTGGAGGGAGTGGACCCCGATGTCTCATACAACCGGATCCCTTATGAGAAAGGCTCACTGCTGTTGTATCATTTGGAGACGAAATTCGGTAGAGGTACGTCGCTCGATGGTGAACTGTGTAGCCATATGTGACAGTCTATTGTAAGATGTGCGGACTGGAATGAACAAAGAAAACTATATATTCTATCTTATCTTCCGTTATATCACGACCTCAAGCGTCAACAAGTTGTTTAGTTCATCGTTAATACTTTCAGTGTTTTGTAGATTTAGTCGTTATAGTTTACGTGTCGTCACTCATTCGTGGGAAACTATTACTCTCATCTTATAATAAGTTACCTGGAGAAATTCATATTTTTCACCATCTAATGTCAGAAATGAAGTATTGGTGGTAGCACAGATTGCTCTATTATAAGGGTTTCGGTTTAATGGACTTTGTCGTTTGAGTTACGTTTACCGTACCGTACCATGTTCCACCTTCAAAGTGGGAGATGTTGAGTGGAGATTGAAAGATGACGCAGCAGTGGGGAATGTGCAGATGCACAACGAACTCAGTTGATGTGTGTCTCACGTCTTCGTGATTGGAAGAGTGCGTTTGTACAGTTAGACTGTCTGATGCGTTTGCTACTGCAGCATCTTATCTTTACCCACCTACGTAAGACCGCTCCGTTTCCTTTGGATATTCACCCTTTTTATAGAAACATATAGCCATGGGAAAGAAGCAGCGTATAGTCAAGCTTACGTTGCTGTTTAACGCTGAACGATGATGGTGATGATGAATAATGTAACGGGAAATCTCAACTGGTACTCAAGAGAAGTCACAAAAAACTCAACGGTGACTGTAATTTCTCCTTTTTTAAGGTTATTACCGTTTTGCTTTTATTTTTGTCGTAATTATCCGGTATTTGGGACTAATGCTGATCAAGTAACTGCTAAATGATGCTAAACTGCGTCTCCTCATCAGTGGTTGATTTTTAATAAATTTTCCGAGCGTACTAACTTCTCGACTGCGCTTAGGCTAACTGCAACAAGCTAGCTAATCTTGTCCCTTGAAAGATCAGTATGCTTTTTTCACCACGAACAATTTATGAAGTGCACTTTTTGTGATCCAATGTCCAGATAAAATGATGCATTGGTTGAAAGCGTATGTAGAACAATTCGGGGGATCTGCGCTGGACACGAATACTTGGGTCGATTTTATGACAAAAACTTTGGGCGAAGAAGCTAAAAAGGATGTGAACTGGGACGAATGGCTGCACGCCCCGGGAATGCCGTCGTGGAAACCCAAGTGAGCTTGATCCGCGTGCTTTTGTGCGTGTGTTTGATGGACTAGTGCCTTGATCTGTGCCGTATTCTGGTAACCATATGAACGGATTCTAATGCGTCGCACGAAACCTACTTCATCTGCGTTACGTTCGCTTAGTACATTTCTTGGGTATAGTGCCATTTGCGTCTCCTTTATTGAATTTTGACCTGACAGTTTCCGGTGTGAAATATTTACGTACTGCAGCTCCGCTGAAATGAAAACAATACCCACTGTGTGAACTGTCTGTGACAGACTCACCTAAAGATCGGGATATAACAAGAAATTTACCTGAAAAATCGGAACATGCAGTTGTTTAAGGACTTTCAATTTAAAGGCTGCCTGGTATTGTCTCTTCCAATTAATTTCCTGAAATTCCCACTAAATTGAATGAGAAAGTAAGATATGATTATGTTCTATATATATGTATATATATATGCATATATATATATATATATATATATTAGAGTTGAGAAGGCGTAGACTGAGTTAATACATTTATCGTGACGTTTCGATCCAAACTAGGACTCGTTGTCAAGCGTGAATAAGTGATTGAGAGGGATCTTGAAAACAACCGTGGTGCAAACCAATATCGCATGTGCCAGTTCACAGAAAACGAGTCCAACGAAGGATATAATAACCAATAAGCTGAGTTTTGTTTTTATTTTCACCGAATAACGTCTGTGGTCTTATTTTGCTCTCCGTATTTCCTTGTGGAGTTTGATTTCTATGAACCAATATACATCATCACCGTCATCATCTTTCAGGAGAGAGCGAGCCCCACTGACCGCTGTCTTTCTCGCCTTGTAACACATTCCCATAGAAAGAATGTCTCTACGCGGTGGACACGGAGTAGACCTACAGAGGTGCGAAAAGAAAAGGGTGTCGTAGTGCCCAACCCACGGAATACAGTCTAACTATACAAACACTTTTTCAACCATTCTGATTTGACAGGAAATGGGAATACCATCGCCACTGTTCAGGGTTCAACATCAAGTCTTATATTCGACTAGACTTCCAATTCTTTTAAAGAACCGATAGATGCCTCCCAAGAATTTGCTGCTGTGGTCTTCGTAATAACTTTATTAGCGCGCGGCCAGTTAAACTGCTCCTTGAAATGTTCAGCCTCACGGTCGAGTCTTTGCTATTTCCCACGAACGGAGTCCGTTTCTATCGCACACGACTTCACTTCGCTCATCGGTGTGGCGTATAAGCTTAAATACACTTTGACTTTTATCTGAAGCAGCCGCTAATTCCACTTCTTTGGCCAAATTCACCCACCAGATTTCACGGTCATTCGTAAGGCTTGTCGTCAATTGGCACCGCATGCTGATTGTGGGACAGCTGTTAATTTTGCTCCGTTAGGATCAACGACTCTTTCAAGACCCAGTGTTTCTCATGGACATTTTATTCAGGACCTTAGGCAAAACCTGTTGCTAGATGCATCGCCTGCTTGATCTGTTTGCAGCGCCCATCTATATTGCTACTCGTGGAAGTTCTTAGTTCGTCTGAGAGATTCTGTTCATGAGGGGTGCGAAAAGCCGAATCAGACAGACGTTCGATGGCCAACCGTGTCTACGGTCTGTGTCGATGGCCATTTAGCGGCAGCTAAAATCGCATTAGGATTAATGCATGTCCGGTTCGACGTACGTGGACCAGTACGACCTACAGTTCTAGAAAGAACCGCATCAACGTCAGCTTATTGCGATATGGTCGATCTGACTCAGACTACCTGTTGAGTTGGAGCGCCTTGTCGCTGTACGAGGCGAACTGTTTTGGAAACTCGATCTGGAAATGAGTAAACAATTGTCTGCACAAAATTGGGGGAGTGTGTCTCTCTTATCAATTCAATGATCAGACAAGGCGCAGTGCCTATCTAAACAATTTTTCGATACACTCAGTTTGCCAACTTGTGTATTAAAATCACCTGTCACCACTACATTGTTAGGGTCTTTGCTCTTGTCAACAAGAGTGACGGGCTCGTCATGAGACTCGTTTTTTTGCGTGTCTGCGCTGCAGCATCCGCTCCAGTTACTTCGGTTTTGTTTCCTGTCTCGGCGTTTCTCACCACCGATGGTCCTCGTCTCTTTGGCCCTAAATAGGAAGCAGGTTGCGCCAACGGAGGCCAAAGCACAAAATAATTTCTTCATATCTCTGTCAAATCATGTTCTGGCGGTCGCGTTGCTTGCCCCAGCTTAGTCCAGCGCGTGAGAATAAGACGAAATGGTATACTGTGAGCAGGCACCAAGTACGAAAACCTCGGTTAGAGGACGACCGTCTGCACCCAACATACGACGATTCCCCTTGTTGTTACTCACACAAAGTTTCCACCAAGCTGGACAAGTGCTTTAGGGGCATCGTGACCGAATTCAGAAAGTGGCCGGCATGCTCAACTCAGAAGCCAGGTCTTGCAGCCGAGATACAAACTACGGACTGTGAAATTGTACACCCCTTGAAGGAAAGCCGAATGTGATGGCAGTAACATAAGAGGACTTAAGTTCGCAAAAGCGCTCTGGCTTTCGCAATTGGTAATCTGATCTCCTCCGTAACACCTTCGCTACTTGTAATCATGCTCCCTAGGTACTTAAAGCTATTGACTCTCCAACCGATCAGTGAGTGCAGGTACAGGATCATGTCAGTCTTGAGGAAGTACCTTGCATTTTGAAATTACGAAGCGCATACCGTCTCCGGATACCTCAATTTCCAAGCGGTCCAACGCCTTGCTTAGCGAAGCGATATTATTGGGTTACTGTCATCTTGATCGGCCCATGCAGTGACAGTGTGTTGTTGAGACAAATTTTAAGGTGAAGTGGGGACGTTTCTGTCATACTGTCATACTAAAATCGACGGCTCTGTTGTTGCCCAACTCACTACCACACCTGATCTATTGAGGCCTTATGTGAATCGCCACTGTAAGTCGCAGGATCATGGTTGCCGGTCTTCTCTCAAACTAACCATGACAGTACGTGCGCACTGGTTCTCACGCTGTCAGTATGGACGCAAAATTGCAACAGGTACTCATTATCTTCATCAGCACTCGCGGGCCGAACTGCAGTACTGATTCTGTTCACCGATTTTCCTAATCTTTTCCCTTTGTTCTATTTTTGACCGAAACTCAAATCTGCCGTTCATTAAATACCACACTCAATTTCCCGCTTACGTCTTTCATTCTTCTGTTGTTCCTAAAGCAGGTGACTGTGCTTTTGTTCAACATTCAGCTGCCGACTTCCAGGCACCAATTTTTGACTTTTCCAATCGCGAATTTCAACTCGTGTAGTTGAAACTCCCTTCGTTCATTCATTATTTCTTTGTTGTTTATCGTTTTCACAATAGTGTTGGCTCCCATTTTTGATCTGCTATTATCAAGCACTAGGCCTTTGCTTATTACGGATTTCGAAAGTCATATTACTGTCTGAGAAGATCTCAGTGTTCACAACCGTGAGTGAGACTTCGATCATGTGGCACAAAGCCGAAAAATCCGTCTTGGTCAAAAGTTTGTCTCACCTAATTGATCTCCCCACACGAATATCCGATCGAACTGAAGGCCGTGCTCATACGTCCGACCTTATCCTCACTTTGCCGGCGTTGCTCTTCAAGACATG
Source organism: Fasciolopsis buskii (assembly GCA_008360955.1). Taxonomy (NCBI): domain Eukaryota; kingdom Metazoa; phylum Platyhelminthes; class Trematoda; order Plagiorchiida; family Fasciolidae; genus Fasciolopsis; species Fasciolopsis buskii. The sequence goes on along the minus strand of LUCM01009635.1, from coordinate 75,711 downwards.
AATATCTTTATTCCGATTTTTTCCAAGCCATGTAAACCCGAATCCCCTGGGTGGTTTAATGAGGCATGCGATTTTACTGTACGCTTGAAGCGCTCAAGATTTTGCCGCTGACTACACTCGCCCACTCTCGCTTCATACAGGCTACGAACCAATAATGTTCGACAGTCATACACAAAGCCTAGGAGTGCTTCGTCCGCTGAAAATCAGAACTCTCATCTGCCACCGGTAGCCAAACTTGTTGGTCCCTTGCTAGAGCCGCCTCACGCAATTCCTCCCTTTCCAATTTCCCTCCCATCTGTGAATCCTCCGGTGATCTTGTATGTGAAAGCCGAAGTTTTTGCTCCCAGTTTCACTTTACCCAAATTATTCTACACTTCCGGCTTCCTCTCTCGTTGTTTCTCATTTTCTACCTGTCGTCAGAAGATCCGCCAAGCACTGCATTCTCTGAACGTTTGCAACCCCCCCATTCGGATGGCATTCCATCCACCGTCCATAAAATGTACCCCTGAGTTAGCTCCTCTTTTACATAGCTTCTTGTCTTTCCCTCACTATCTATCTTTCCGACCCATTGAAAACGCACTGTGAATTTCCCTATTCTTAAACGTGGTGATCCTACTTACCCTAACAGCCTTCTTCCGATTACCCTCACACCTGTTATCTCGAAAGTATTTGTAGCTTTCATTTCCGACCAACTACGTTCATTTTTCGAGCTCAAAAGTCTACTGAACTACTGCCAATGTGGTTTCCGATGAATGGACGATCTACTGATCCTCATCACACACTTCTGATCGGCTTCACTCGATAACAACGGAGAAGCATCTGGCCTCTCGACATTTCTAAGGCTTTCGACGGAGCTCGGCATGAGGATCTGACGAAACTTCCCACATTCGGATTCTTCGTGTCTCGTATCTTAGACATCACGTTTTCTCATTAAGCGAACCGTTTCCGTCCTAGTTGATGGGGTACTGTCCCAGCTATTTCCTGTAAATGCTGTCATTCCCCGAGGTTTCCCTCACTTCTCTCCTCCCACTACGGGCCAACAATAACTAACAGTGATCTAAAATATCATATGATCGGAAAGCACTATTTAACATCCCACTGTGACGGACGGGCAGATTCTTAGGGGAACAGCTCGACACTTAAACCTGCTACTTGTACCCCGGGGTTGACGACGTAGTATCACGGAGTGGCTAACAGGCTCAAGGACCACTGAATAAACCAGGTGAGTTATTTTAAGCCCGTGGTGATGATTTATTTTACAGTCGTCGGTGACATGGCTGTTTTCAGTGGAGTGACTCCATAGATTCCCGAATAAGGGGCCTTATTGATCTGTTCATTCATGTTAGGACCGTATCAGGTGAGAATATTTACACATTGATTCGACGTACGTGAGAGACGTTTTCTTCAACGCTATTCGGTCTGTTTTAGTACTGTTTGTCTAATACTTGTCTTTCACGTCAAGGTTTGGAGCTGAAGAAGCAATTGCTGAATGCGATAATTTGATCTCACTCTTCGAGTCAGACGAGTTATCCACCAAGTCTGCAGTTACTGCCTCTGTTATCAAATCGTGGAAGCAGTTATCTCCGATTCAACGCGAACTGACACTGCGTCGTTTAAACAAACGCCCTGAATTAAAACACGAGAATTTAAGAGCAATTGATGCTGCGTTGGAGCTATCAAAACAGCAAAACGCCGAATTGCGTTTTGAGTGAGTGTGCTTTCCGTATAATTTGGCATAGCTTCGTTCTTCCCTCAGCTCATGAGGTTTGCACTATTTACTTTTATTTTGTTATTTATTTTGATCTTAGATCATTGCCACTGTGGTTTTATAATTGCAGATTTCTCTTTCATTGACATATCAACTACTCATAGTTCGGACCTTCCGGTCATTGAAATATGTGCCAACTTTTTACAGTGGATAATATGAGCTGTAATTTAACGTCTGATTGTGAGGGTTGAAATAGCTGTTTTTCAGTTCCTAATTAGTCTACTCCCGTGACAGGTGACGGAGAGAACTGTTGATATTCAGTCCTCGTCATCTTAAATCACATGTCGATCTTGGACGTAACATTTTTGTGGGTGTGTTATTTCGTTACTACAAGTTCAGTCCTGTATCGCTGACTTATCTAATAGACACAATCAGCATAACTATTTCTATAATATATATATATATATATATAATATAACGCGAGTTTTATTCTACGATGAATTCCCTGGTCAAAGTATATGTACAATTCGCATCGGCAGTTTTCAGTTATCCAGAACTCCTTTGAGAATGTGCACAAACGTGGTCTTTTTGGAGACCGGTTTAAACTAAATCACACATTTTGTACCGTACACATGGATATCTCAGGCCGAGGTAAGCTTTCTTGATTCAAGTGCTAAGTGCTACTCTGCAGCCACTGTCGTTTGCTGAAAACCGACGCTATTGATTTCGCGACCTGCTAAGTCGTTGTCTGTCCTTTGTTCCATAGCATCCACATACAAAAATCAATCTAGCAATATAGTCTTATTTTCTATTAATTATGGGTCCTCCGGTTTATTTGAAATAAATTCTAGCACATGTTGTGACATGTTCACAGAGCTGTTCATGACCAAAGCGAGGTTGCTAGTCGATCGGCAGCACAAAATTTGAGTCTATTGAACTGGACACGTTGAAAACGGATGTCGATTTTGGTACTTGTTGGGCAGTGATTTTCTTTATCGGTATTTGTACAATGTTCTCAAGAGGTCCGTGTTTAGGGTAGTGAATTTTACCATTTACCGACGTGTTTTTATGTAAGTGCTGAGGTGTTAATATTTTTAATTCACACGGCTGCTCGTAGTTATTTGAATGCCCCCACTGATATCCCAGGCGAAATGAAGGTAGTGGATAGTAACTTATTAGTCGAATCATGTTTTTATCCACCTTAGACATTTCACGCTCCGATACCAATGTTGTCTTATCGATGAATACGAAGGGCCTTCGCCGGTATATACATTGAATAAAAGTACGCGGGTCTTTACGTCCACTTTGTTCATATTGTTTTCATTCTCGTTGAAGACACTGACTTCGAGCTCCTGATTTATGCCACACTTGACTGGCCTGTGTTACAGTGAAGAGCCCCGTTGTCTGTTCTGGAAGTCCACTGACCTTCAAATAGGAATGACAAATCTCGCATTAAGTTTTGACGTTTAAAATTATGACTGAAATTGGTTTATTGTTAGAACTAAAATTTATCTCTTTTACTGTCAACTTATTTTCCGCGAAATTCTGCCCATTCCAGATGGTCTCGTACATGCATCCGATCTCACTATCTGCCTGCTTTGGATAGCTGTTTGGAATTTTTGAATAGTACAGGACGAATGCGGTACACTCGGCCGTTGTACAGGTAATTTTACCTCCTACCCAAGATCACACCGATTCCTTTCCCGCTGAGGTTATGATTGCGATTCGACAATGAGCATCCCGTCGGAGCGCAACTACGACAGTAATATTCCTACCAGGTGCAATATACTTTACATTTCGTCAGACCAGCTTCCTTGAGAAATTCCCTTGCACAGCGTGATCCATGTCTGACCAATTAAACAGTAAGGGGCTCATCAGGTATACATCCCTATATAGGGTTCAATGCAGACGAGGCTTTGTATGACCATGCTCTTCCTCTGCCCCATCAGAACTCGTGGTTAGTTTGGGAGTAATAATAATGATAAAGTTGGCGAACCTAAATCGAATCCAAGTGATCAGTGGCTCTCAAAAGTCTACAGAAGACAGCAATTCCTGTTCGGATGAATTGGTCACTACATTAAGAGACAAGAAGTGGCTGTCTGTGGACGCCTTTTGTCTATTCATCATCATCATCGTTCAGCAGGACAAGCCTCACCGACCGATGCCTTTCCCCAGAGTTACACGTTTCTATAAGGGTGAATATCCAAGGCGAACAGGGAGTGGACCTACACAGGCGGCAAAAGATAAGATGCTGCTGCAGCTAACATACGAAACACAGTCTAACTGTACAAACGCACTCTTTCAATCATTCTGATTCGACAGAAAATGACAGCACGACCGCCACCGTTCATGGTTCATTGCCATATCCTTCAGTGTCTCCAGCCAGCTAGTTGACGGGTCTCTCGGACCCCAACCACGAAGGCGTTAGACATCTATTTTACCTAACTTCGCTGTACATTTTCTCATTCCACGTTGTCAAGCCATTCGTTGGCTTCCACATGGCTTCTTCCATACCTTAGAAGGAACACAAAATAGGGCACGATATGGTAGACGAGTGTTCGCCATTCACAACACGGAACCCAACCAGCGTAGTCTACTAAATTTCGTACGCCGAAACAAAGTATTCAGAGAGCCAACACCTAGTATCAGATTCCCAACCTCCGCATTACTCACCCGGTCACTCCGTTCAATCCTAGCCATAGTACGTAGACATCGGTGATCGGAAAACTCTAGCCGACGACCATCTTCCACACGCATACTCCATGTCTCGCAACCATACAACAGAACTGAGTGCACTGCAGCACAGTACACACGACCTTTCAACTTCAGTGAAATATCAGGCCGACGCCACAAGTGGTTCAGTCCAGCCTAAGCTGCTCATGCCTTCGATATACGCGTGTTTACGTCAACTGCCGAGCTACCATCGTTGGACACGCAGCTACCAAGGTAGGTGAGACGGTCCACAATCGTTAGTTCCTCTCCGCCCAGCACCAAGTTCGGCATTGTTGTCGTTTCAGTCCTGCAACAGCAAGTTGCACTTTGAAGGTGCAAAGTACATGCCAAACCGAGCAACCGACCTCGAGAGTCTGTCTAGCGCCCGTTGTGCAGGACCCGTGTATTCCAACGGGCACACGATATCATCTGCATAATCTAGTTCACACAGCTTCCTTCTATTTCCCATCTTGACTCCTACAGTCGGAAGACCTCCTAAAGCATCTTCCATCATCAGTTCTTACGGTCATTCTTAAGGCTTATCGTCAACTGACGTTGCAACTGTCGACGCATCTTATTCACTTCCTTGCAGTTAGGCAGCTGTTGTTTTGCTCCATTAGACCCAGTGACCCTTGCGAGGTTCAGTGTTTTTGGTCAACGCTAGATCTAGAACCATGGGCGACATCTGCTGCCAAACGTATAGCCTGCTTATTTTGATCCAAATGCTCATTGAAGACCTTAGTTCATCGGATAGGTGTTGCAAACAGCCGTTCGACGGCCAATCGAGTTCGTCGCTTGCCGTCGAGGTGAAGCAAAAACGCATGGTCCAGTACGATCTACAATTCTGGACAGAATCACGCCAACGGTAGCTTTCTGCATTATTGTCGATCTCACTCAGAGTACCTGTAGAGTTAGAACGCCATGAATCGGAAACTCGTCGCTGTGCGATGCGGACTGTGTCGGATATTCGTACTAGATAGGGATAAACGATTGTCTGCACAGAACTGGAGAAGCCTTTTCCCGTTATCTGTTCGCTGAGCAGGCAAGGCACACCGCTCGCGTAAACAAGATTCCGTTTGCCAACTTGTGTATTAAAATCACCTGTCACCACTACATTGTTAGAGTCTTTGCTCTTGTCAACAAGAGTGACGGGCTCGTCATGAGACTCGTCTTTTTGCGTGTCAATCCTGCAGTCTGTTGGGGCGCATGCCAAGATGACGAACAAGCTGCGCTTAACACAGCTATCCTTCCGGACGCCGACTGATCCCTGCAGTCTCATGGCACACAAGCGACTGTTAATCGGGATCCAGTCTAAAAGCGCCACTTCAGCCTTGCCACTCAGGACTATTCATCCCTATAACGCGTTGATCCACAGCTTGAGCTGCTTCGTCTTCTGAGGTGTGCAGGGAATATCTTGACGAGGCATTAAACGCAGTTAGTCGAATTGCTCTACTTGAATCCTGAATTCGTGTTTCACTGACGCAGCAGACATCAATCGAAAGTGAGTCCACTATCAGGCGAGACTGCATTAAAGTGCGCACATTGAAGGAACCCAGATGCAAAGGCTGACGAGGCTTGAGAAACTGTGAGCTAGCAGACAGAAAACCACTTACTACACTACTTGACAATAAACAGTTGCGAGTATCGGGTGTGTTATCAGTGGAGACATTATGGGTGTGCTAAAGGGGCAAAGAGATTAGGTTGGAGACAGAAAAGACAGGTTGAAAGAAAGAGAGGGAACTCTGGGCAGTAGCATACTTATCACTACCCTCCCCACCTGCGGTCGATGCGATGGGCAGCGCGGTCCTGATTACCCTGCGCGACGACCGATACAGTGTGGAATTCTTTATAGACGTGTAACTCATGGAGATTGATAGACGGGTACTGCTAGGGAGTTCAGTCGCTAAGCACAAGGACGATTAGGGTTCTCAACCAAAGCCTTTGGTTCTGATAAGAACCTGACCGCAAGGCAGCAGAGAATAGCTGAGTGGGCGCTCACCTACTTGGATCAATTAGTCTTCCACTCGTTTTTCCGACTGAGCTGCTAACTCAGACCAACTCTCAATCGGGAAGGACTAGGAGACTACTTTGTCAGTCCTCTACCCATTGGCCTTCCATGCATGATTGGAATTTCGGCTTGAGATAACCCATCCTGTATAGCTCGTTGAATCATGAAGGTACGCAAGCCGTCACACCAAGTCAAGGTGCAGTCTCGTTGTGACAGCGTTTTATCTCTTGACTAAAGTCCAACACTATTTCCATGTCCTTATTAGTTTTTTACTAGGAAGGTCTGCAGCTACTAACCCATGTATTGTGGTCTAATTTTCCTTGTGTACACTCACTCTTTCCGATCTCACAATTTCTGCTTTACTTCGTTTCTTTGTGTATGATAGAGATTTGAAGCAGTGGCCCGAGGTATTGGCTCGCGTTCATGAAAACTACAAGGCACAACGTCCATTCATGCACCGAACTACGGCCACACTTGTTGCTGCGGACCTGGATATGATATAAGCTCCGTGATTCACGGACATGTTAAACAAAAAACTTATGCGGATCTAATTGTTGAGCTTTTTCCCTATGGGATAATGTCTGTTGAATACTATTGTTTTTATCACTCATTGTTGACATTCTCGATCTTAGTTGCCTCATTAACGTAAAACACGTGATTCTGGCAGGCTCTTCGTCCAATTTAAGCAAGAATCGAGAACAAAACGGCAGATAGCAATTCGGTGTCGCGTCGCTCGTTACCACACTTGAGCTGTTGACAGCTTATGTGGTTCCATGCCACTTCAACTTTCAGGGCCACTGTTTTCATCCCCCTTGCTTCCGTGCATTGATTGGACCTTAGTGGCTATGGGGCATGCATCAAGATTGTCGTGAAAGAAAATCGTCTTTAAACGAAGAGATAACAGAGTGGCCCGGTGGTGAGCAATTCGCGTTCTTTGTCTCCTTAGGCATATGCTACGGATTTATGAAACTTCACTAGATCAGCAGTGTTCAGAAAATTAACCACCGTTAGCAAAATACGCGAAAGTCATGGGAATATGTCCATTGATATTGCTCAAATCTGGGGATTGCTGAAAATGTACTGTCAACTCTATCGGCTATAAATCAATAGACCGGATCGTGACATTTTCATGACATAAGAGCAGACTAGAAGTGGTCTGTCGATTATCCAAGAGCGAGATAATGATAATAAAACAGACCAATTAACTGGAGCCCCCATGTCTATCGATAATCTTGGCATCACGGGAACTTTTGCTGAAGAGAAATGTGTCAGCACGCCAAGAAGACTCATGCATCTAACCCGGGCATTCACAACTTGGGTAGAACTATTTGCCTACCGAGGAGCATAAGAACAACCAGCTTCGAGTGCAGCTTCCAAGAGCTTAGACAAGTCTCAAAAACACGTTCCAGTTATTAAAAACCATACTACAAGTGGATATGTCAACCTAAGATCCAATGTGTACTTTAATTTAGATTTGGGGTAACCTCACTAACGATTGCATGTGGATGGTCACTTACTCCGTCTCAGGTCTGTTGTCAGGTGACGCGAATCACGGTTTAAGATACTTCTGTGAATGATGCAGATCTACTTTGACCATGAAACAAATGCTCACTAAGTAGCGGTGCTCAGTTTACATTTGGAAACTGGAAGAAGCAACGCCGTTTTTAGAAACCAGAAGCAACGCGATTTCGCCCACCCCAGATAACGTTTGAACCTGGAGGCGATTAATGCGAATGGAGCGCTAGTTGCTGGATCTCATCGGTTCGTTGGAAAGAAACTATTATACAACGGGATTGGGATCTTCGAAAAGGGTGCTTGGACGACCTAAAAAACACAAAAGGCATAAGACAGCTCATCAAGCTGCTTCAACATTTACACACAAGCCGACATGGTAGCCTGAAGGATGCAGTCTGTCTCACGGAAGAAATACTATCGCGATCCGTGCGTTCATTGACTAATGCATGGATATCCAGGTTATTAAGAACCATACTTCTACTCTGAAAACATTCAGTACAGGGGTCCCAGACTCGCTCAACTCAATGAGTCTTCCGCAATATCGTCTGCATTAAACTCACAACAAAACCACATGGAGTCTCAGTTTGCAATCACGAGAACTGATCCGTTTTTTCTTATGACTGGCTTCATGGACGGGACTTATCGGCTTCAAGTGTCTGATGGCTGCCGTTTACGCTTGGCGATTGGCAACAAGGCTTCTGCAGACGACGACCTAGCTCATTTTCCGTGCCATGCACCATTATAAAGACTAAGTTAGTTTGTCACCCCCATCCATGGCGCCAATTCGTGTGCGGATATGGTGTCAGCATAGTGTTTGTTAGAGTATGAACAGGTGTACATGGGCAATTTACCAGTCGGTGGAGTTATATGCATGCTGGAAGACGAGCATTGTGGCCAGGATTCCTATTGTTTTTAAAACGCACCTAAAACACCATTATTCGGAAGACTACCAGTTTGATAGCGTTCATTCTCAATGACCGGGTCTGATAACTGTATAGTAGGAGTGATCAGGCTACCGTACTAAGCACTCTGAGATTGGCTTTAAGACCAACCTCATCCCGTCGCCGGTTTTGGTGCTGCGAAGTCACCGCTAGCAGGACAGTAGAGGTAAGGTACCCAGAATCCGAGGCCCCTGTTGTTTGTACATCCAGTTCCAGGTCTCAGTTTGAACAAAACGGCACTGCGAACTTCCTGGTCTTGATGGCATTGATCTCAAGAGGGGTACCTTGTTCAGATCAATTTTTATAACTACTAATCGTGCACCAACGTTCTCTAGCTTCAGTCGCCACCTCGCAACACCGTCTAACCAAAAGAAGACAATAAATGGTGGAAAAGCAATTGTAAAGTAACAGGGTGAAGCATATAAAATGCCAGATTTCAAATGCAAGCACGCCACTGATAGCGGCATTCAACTATATCGCGTTCTGTCATCAGCCTCCTGTTTTCAGGGAATCTTACCAACCTTAGGTCTTTCGGTTTCGCCACAAATGATTGCGGCCAGGTGGACTTACTTTATGGTAGCATTGGTGGAAAGACAAAAACCAAATTGGACTGGCTACTTATGCCTAAACACTCATTTCACTTGACTGCGGAAAATGTTCGCAGATAAAACCAGATAAGGGGACAAGCTGTCCTAGTAAAACTCTTCAAACTTTTAAAATAGGTGTATGCTACGTTTTCGCAAACAGATGTTTAACGTTAGCGCAACGCAAGCGGTCACTCCATCCAATCCTAGAAATACCACACAGACATCGATGATCAAAGACTCAGAGACGAACGTGTTCGGCATTCAAACTCCATGCCCCGCGAGGACAAAACAGAACTAAGTGCACTAAGGCACGGTAAATACGAAATTCCAAATTCAGAGAAGTATCAAGCCGGCGCCACGAATGATTCAGTCCAGTGTGTGCCGCTTTAATCTTGAATATACCCACGCTTACTCCTACTACCGTGCTACCATCTTTAGTCAAGCAGCTACTGAGGCTCGGCCGATTCTCCTCCAATGGCCGAATGTTAGGCTATTCATAATTTCGTTGAGGGATCAAATGATATTCTCCAAGGATTTCTTATCGACTTCGGAGTATGTTGGGGAGACGGCCATGTCTTCCCCTATTTTTTTGAGAATTTTATTTCTGCTATTATCTTTTCTTAAGACCGTATCGTTTTCTTGTTTTCCGCTATTTTCGGTTTTCCGTTAATTAAATTTTTGCCATGTCCCTCCATTGCTGCATGCTGATTGGTCAGTTTCATAACTTTCGCGTTAAATCGCCCGACCTGGCCTAAGACTATATAAGTGGTGGTGATTCGAGCTTAGTCGACATGTTCTTCCGGCTTACCTTCTTGGCCTTCGTGCTGTGTGTCAATACACGTTACTCGTGAGACTCCGTCTTCTGTGTTCACCTAGTGAAAGGCCTAGCTTGAATTGTGCGCGTCGTATATTGTGGTCTGTGCTATCATGGGCTCGACGCCTGTTGCGACTGTGCTCATAGTTGCAGATGACTGAGACCAGTGTAGTGTTCGTTTTGTGCTCCCACCACTACAGCAGTTTTAGGTTCGACGCTCTGTAGGCTGGGAACGTGCCTAACACTGGGAACTGCGAACTGTAGCCTAACAAGGTGTCGGTAATCTGAGATTTCCCTTAGTGAGTACTTGCGTGTCGCACTAAGGTGAGGTAATTATGGTGGTAGCCATTGAAACTAGTTCTCCTGGCATTGAATTGTCGCCAATTAACACTCCTAAGAAACCACACTTCTTGAAAGCGATTCTGAGGGTTCCTCACTTTCAAACTCGATTTGTTGGCTTAAATGTCGGATAGACTGATCCTCGGCTATGAGTGCAACAACCGCATTTTTCAGCGTCTCCAGCTGGAAGTACTCCAAAACGACCAACATCGCTGGTTATTCGGTACTTCTCTGACTCTGACCCTACTAATGTAAACCAAAGTTGACAATCGGACGGCATGTGCAGTTATGGCTCCTACCCTTCCGCGAACATCACATATAAAAGACAACGCTAATAAGAGGTTTTAAACAGCCTCGAATTAGCAGTAGAACAACGAAAAGAAGTAAATAAACCCAGATCAAGTCACCTAATGTTGGTGAACATGCTTCGACGACTCAGTTTCAAGCCATTGCAAACATATCTGACAAAATGTTGGCTGGAGGAAACAGTTAGTGCGTACTCGTTTTCTTATGCGGTTGGTTGGTCATCCAATCGATTGGTCGACACAGGGGAGGGGGAAAAGTGTGTTATCGCGTGACGACCGGTGATAGCACAACGTGACGCGTCAGCAACAGAAAAACTTACGTGGTCTGCTGCTCACGTCGGATTTGTCAGTTCGTACGGCTAAATGTCTTACAGCTGTTCTTTTACCGTGCCCACCTCATTTTCCGTTGCGGCCACTTGTTCTTTACCTTTACTGGACATTGTACGGTACCGGAAACCGGAGCACGACTGGAGTAATGAGAAGACGGTCAGTGGGAGAAGGTTTAGCAATATTTGACAAGAGCGTATGTGCACAGCGTAACCCACAAGTAGCAATCGTTCGGTTAAACGAACGATTCACAGTAACGGAGTCAAGTTCGGCTGCACCTTGTTTTGGCATAAAATCAACTAAGATAACTCATTTCGTTCTCAGCAGGTGTCCTCCTGAAAAATGAAAACCTTTGAGAAAAGGGTCAAAAACTACTGCTGATCGACAGTAGTTCGTTCAAGAGATTTCATCAACCCGAGAAGTACGTGACCAATAATCAGACGACTTGTCTCAAGTGGACAGTCTAAGTACTGTAAGATTAAGGTGAATATACAACTTCCTCAAATAAAACAGAAGTCCTAATCTCCGAGTAATACCCAAGGTGACTTGACGTCATTGGCATACAGTGTGGCAAGAATTGCGAAGTGCACGCATAGAGTTATTCCGGCGTGGTTCATCAGTGGAAACTGAGTTTCAACAAGCGTTGACAATTTACAACAAAACAATCGAGTAGAAGAATGTTCCCGATCTACTTTGAAAGTAAACATCACAAGGTCTTACAAGTATTCTCAAAGAAAGCATTAAAAATATCTATTCGGAAGCGAACGAGACGTTCAAAAGTGCCTGGTGTGATTCTTTATTACACTTCAATATTTTACAATACTTGAACAAAGTCATTCGTAATAATAAGGAAAGAAACAAAGTCATTGCGCAATACTGATCAAAATATAACGTGAGAATTGAGAGGGAATGGCGATTATGAACAGATTTAGCCAGTTCAACTGACGATCTCGGACGATTAAACAGTAAAATGATGTGCTGCTGGGAACCAGTCAAACACGAAGAATCTCCATGGCACTGTTGTAACAAATTGCTATCCAATCTGGCTGAGTAGATGACCATTGGATTTGGTTGATTTCCCCGGCTGCTGTGTAGGCCAGAATCGGGTCTTCGATCGCTCGGGGCATAGATTGAATGTCCCAAATTAGGGCTTGACAATCCTCCGAAGCAGTACACAAGTGACAACTGGAATGCGGAGCCCAAGCGAGTCCGTTCACATAAGCCCGATGACTGTTTAGGCGGGCCACAGGGGTGCATGGCACTCGCAAATCCAAGATGATTACCTGTGAAAGAAACGGATAAATCTCACTATCGGAAACTTGGGATCAGGGGGTTTAAAAGTTAAGTTCAAATGTTTATAAATTTGACTTAGTAGGAAAATATTTTGAAAGCTAGGTAATTGGCAACGTGATTGTGGATTGGCGCATCCGACAGAGTACTTTGAAGTTCTGAGCGCATGAGTGGATGGAATAGTAACCATTGTCGATCAAAGGGCACAAGAGGAGTTTCAGTTCAAAGCTGTAGAATTAGCGTGATATGGAAGCAAAAGGACTCGATCGGCTGGACAACAGCATTGAACAATGGTGTGAGTGATGTCGACATTGATCACAGTTGTAGAAGCGTTTACTTGACTGGTAGACCTAGAGCATTTGCAGTGTGAACTTAGCTTCCGGGGAGTGAAAAGATAGGATTCGTATTGCGATTTATCGATGATGACAACAGCGGCGTCGTCAAGAGCAAAGTAAACAGATAGTTGACAAATAAGTACGTGCAAAACAAACGGGGAGCCTTAATCATCGCAGTTCACTTGGGCACGCCCAAACAGGAGGGTCATACGTAGAACACATTACTTTACCCCAATTCTGGATTTCGAGAAAGAAAAAGCACGAAAATCCAAAGAACAAAATAAGATAACTGTCGTTTGCATTCTCACGTGGCTTTAGATGCTACCTTTTTGGTTGTCAACATCTTGTCCGTGCATGAATTGATTTGTTTGACAATGCAGACGCTCAAACCACTGCTGAAAATGAGGAAACACTGCAAATGTTTTTAGGACTGGATAAGAATTAGCAGTAGATCACATCTATCACACTTTTATCGAATCCGCGGATATACGAACTCCAAATGCCTCAGCATGGTCGGATTAAATGTTTCAGGATGTGAATTAGCTACTCGCCCTAAACCTCTCTCGAAATGCCTCCAAGTGACCAGCTTTTCAAATAAGCCTCTACTGAGGAAGTCCTACTCGTGGCGGAGGTGTTCCTATTAGTGTCAGAACAAAGGTTACCACCCGGCGCCCTTCACCAGATTGACTGACCACTGATAGTCGGTCTAGGGGAGTTGGCTAAACTTTGGCGCTAAAGCAATTACAGGCGGCGTACGGAGCACACGGCTTTGTGTACACCGGCGTCCGTAGCGAAGGAGTGTACTGGGCATTCAGGATGTCTAGCCGCATAAACTGAACGATTAATCACCGTTTCTCAGTGGGTTGTGATCCTCAGATCGTCGTGCTGCCCTGTGGGTTAGACCATTTGGTCAAAGGCTCGGGGTAGGGCCCCCCAAGTTAACCCTCTAGTTCGGTTTGGACAACCGGATAGTAGCAATCCTGCAGAAGACTCATAGATCCCGATGGATGGCCGGTGATGTGAAAATAGAGAATAGAAGAACTAGCATTTGTGAACAAATGAAATAAGCATGTGGATTAACGAGTGAGAACCGGACGCAATCATTCTGCTATGGAAACTAACTGTTGCCTGTGAGCCACTTGCTTCAAAAGGGAATTATATATATATATATATATATATATATATATATACAGAAACCAAGTATGGGATGAAACAAATAAACAAACAAGAAGTCTTCCTGTTTTCACCGCATAATTTTTTGACTAGTTGTTTAGCTTTTAGAGCTTTTTGCATTGTAGACAAGCCATACAAAATCGCCCTATCGACCTCCACTCTTGAACCAATAACAATCCTCATCTCTTGGGTCCCAACTAAGAAGTCGGAAGGTACCAACCAACTTGGCCACCCTAACCGATTATCACAAAAGTTGAATGCAAGCACAGGTTCCTGCAGACTTAAAGAAGTATCTTGGACTCTGAACGTGCGAAACACATGTCGTAATTGGATACCTTAATTGTCGAGCAGTCCAACGCGACTTGAATTGTGTGCGTTGCCACTGAGCAAGGCGATATCACCGGGATATTAGAAGTCGAAAATGCTGTACTCTGGGCGGAGTTTAACTCTACCGTCCGTCAAGCCAGAAAAAGAATTAAAAAGGAATGGAAATATAAGGAACCCATGTCCTACTCTACTGATGGCAAAAACTGACCACAGCCCCTAATCGGGTCTGTGGTATGACGGTACAACTCTTTAAGGATCAACACTAACCCTGCAGGTACTGCATTCTTCAAAAAACAGTGCCATAGTATGGACCAGCTAACGGAGTCGAAAGCTGCGCCAATGTACAAGAGCACAACGGTCCTTCATCAAATGTCAGAGGAAGGAGATATGACCGGCGCAAAACCCAATTTGCACTTCGTGAGATTACACACCACGTGTCCCATAACCTGCGAGGATGAAAAATGATAGCAGCTTAGACGCTGTCAGCATTGGGCTACTAACCCTGTGGTTGGTCATCATCATCATCGTTCAGCGTTAAACAGCAAGGCAAGTCTCACTGACCGCTGGCTTTTACCCAGAGTTACACGTTTATATAAAAGGAGTGAATATCCAACCGGAACAGGGAGTGGACTTACACAGGCGGCAAAAGATAAGATGCTGCTGCAGCCAACACACGGAACACAGTCTAACTGTACAAACGCACTCTTTCAATCATTCTGATTCGACAGAAAATGACAACACGATCGCCACTGTTCACGGTTCACTGTCATATCCTTCAGTGTCTCCAGCCAGCAAGTCGATGAGTCTTTCGGACCCCAACCACAAAGGCGTGAGACACCTACTTTACCTAACTTCGCTGTACATTTTCTCATCCCACGTTGCCACGTCATCTGTTGGCCTCCACATGACTTCTTCCATTCCTTGGGAGGAACACAAAATAAGGCACGGTATGGTAGACGAGTGTTCGTCATACGCAACACGTGACCCAACCAGCGTAGTCTACTAAGTTTCACACGCTGAAACAAGCTATTCTCAGAGTGGCACCCAATATCAGATTCCTAACCTGCGAGGTCCACAACTAGTCGTTCGTATTATGGACGACTTCCTGCTGCAAGGTACGACTTAAAAAAGCATTCACCTTACAACCAATCTACAGAAATGATTACTACATGAATTCCGGTAAGTAAATGATCATTAGTGCCTTATGATTAAGAAACTCGCAACCGAAATTAATTTGTTACTCTGATACTACCTGTTCTTCGATTGCTAAGCACCTAGCTAACGACGACTGTCTTAGGTATCTGCGAAAACGCCCACAAAACAACGTACTGTCAAAAACAACTATCATCCATTTGGATTTTCTGATTGAATGCGCTATAAGATGACTACAGGATCACGGATACAGTGGTGACAGAAACTATAAACAGCGATAATTCTTACCTCTACCGAATCAACCGCAAAAGTGGCCAGGTAGTTGGTATCTTGTTTGTTCCATGCCAGTCTTAACAAAGGAGCATGAGTCAAATCCTCGTAAATTATGGTTGAATGCTTGAGATTTCGAATATCAAACATGCGAACAGAGCCATCGGCACCTGGGTCGGGCGGAGGGGAAAATGGAGGCAAGCGAGTAATCAACAGCCGTAAATGGCAGAACGTTACCGCACCCCGGGGCATCTGCTTGTTTGAAACTGTCACTCACATATGATCAGTCATCAAATAAATAAATGGAAACAGAACTGCAATCTTTTAGGGTGATGATCTAGTAGTATCCATCTAAGAACGTCAAAGATGACGGGCAAAGTTTAAACTTCACGATCCTCTGACCAATTAGGCGACGGGCACCAAACTAATGAGGACCAATCCGTTATCATGCTTGAACTCGCGTTTCATGCCCCATTTTACATGCAACTCTTGTTTTTTAGCATTGCCAGGTTTTGCCACCGATTTGCGCTCAGTAGACGGATTTTATACTAAACAGATATTACGGCCGGCGATCCTATTGGCCAACTTATGTATTATATTTCATGCGGCAAATCTTTCTTTTTATCTTTTACTTCTTTTGTTAATGAGAAAGCAATGTACACCATCTCTCAGGAAGGGGGCCGCGACCACAGAGGGCTGCCAAGTGGGGAAGCTGACCGCCGCTGGGAGGATTCGAACCCGCGACCTTCACGTCCAAACGTCACGACCTTATCCGTTTGGCCACCTTGAGACTGATCAATCCGGTCCTCGGACCACTGCATGATGATAGTACCATCTAGGAGCAGCACTCTCACTTCCATTGCACGTTCTATTTTCGTTTTCACTATATTACCGAGAATTTCACCTTCATTCAGAAATTACATTATATTACATTACTTCAACAAGGTCTACCCGAAAGAAAAGCTGACGTAGATCGCTGACCTTTGATTTGTGGTGCAAACGATTTTGAGGCTGTGATATCATTCCATTATTAATCTGTGAAGTTCATACTATCAATTCAATTCTATTTTTATCAAACGGAACAATTCATCAGTTATCTGGCCTTGGTTATACGATGTTCCCCCGCATATAGCACAACACGGAGAAGCGGGTTCCTCATCAGAACCAACAAACTATCCCCGTTTTAATTCTGATTTTATCACCAAAGCCCTCTTGTTCAGAGCGAGCATTCACGCGAAGCGAACTAACTGGATTGATCCTCACCGTGTTCTGGGTACAGGCTTGTTATACACGCCTATTATTTTGGATTCCGAATGGTTATCAACGGAAACGCAGACCACTGAATCAAAGCTAGCAACAAAGGACTAAATGGCAAGCCACATAGTAGAACCGATACTTTCTCGCCATGCAGATATTTCTAAGTTGGAAGATCAGAATTTAAATCGCATCAAGTGTGAAATTGTAAAGCCAAAACTTCCATAACATCAAATAACCTGTGACACAATAGACCACGAGAAACTGTTAAACGAGGATAGCTGCCATTTCAAGCATAATTTCTGTGGATGAAAGAATCCGATCCCCACAAAATTTCTAAAAGGTTAAAAACCCCTGTTGTGTGGACGAGATATGCAAAAGCATTAAGTCAAAAAGCGAATCACCCGGCAGTGGTGGGTTAGAAGGCCGTCATTCCAAAGGGGTCAGAGTTCGAATGGTAGACCCGTTGGTTATTCTTTTAATAGACGACAGTTGGTTGTCGTTTGGCTAGTTACGACACTAGTCCATTGAGACCATTCTCACTGCACGCAAAGAACTATCCAACCCAATTGCACACAAATGAGTATCAACTGGGATTGATTCCAGCAGTGCACACTTGGCTCTCGTGCTCATGGTTATCCTGGGGGTCATGACTACGAGCGATGGGAACTAGGCCGACCGACAAGCAGAAAGGAGCGAGAAAAAGAAATTGGATTTGAACATCTAGAAATGATTACGCATTTGGGGTCCTGGATGAGCGTTTCGGAGAGGCGGCGCAGGAGTAGTCTAAAATTTGCAAGAGTTCTAGCTAGAGCAGATTGTTGCTGTCTTGTATAGTGTGCGAATATTGGGGGCAAATAAGTGAAGAGAATATTTACGCTTAAATGGTGTTTAATTTACTTTCTGCTCCGGGACTAGTACTACTATCGGTTAAGTCTGAAGAGCCGCAATCATTCGTGGCATCTTGCATGCTTCAAGTATGCGCAGAAATTAAATTCGTAAGATTCATCATAGAAAGGGTGCTGCGTGCACTCGTGCAAGGAATACTTTGCGATTGCCCATACGACAGGAGGAGCTGTTCTTTGGGAGCCCTAATCGGAGCCAATGATTTAAAAATTGGATCCATAAGACAGGGATGTATTATCTCAGCACGAATACGTAACCAAGGCTTCTCCGGGCTTGTCAGGTCGTAATGGGTAGGTAAAGTGGCCAAGGAGGAACGATTGAGTATAGGAGATAAGGGCAGAATAAAAGGAGGTTCTGAGCAGAAGCATACCTATCACTACCCACCATACTCGATGCAATGAGCAGCGTGGTCTTGATTAACCTGTACGACGACCGAGGCATGCTGATAGAGAATCCATTCGCTAAGCAAGGGCAGGATTGAGGTTCCAAACTAAATGACTTAGTTCTTTTAGGGACCTATCCACAAAACAGCGGGATGTGGCAGGGTGAAGACCCACCGGCTTGAAACAATTATTCTTCTCTTTTGGTTCTATCAGTTGTTTTCAGCTTAAGTCGATTCTAACCTGGAGGACCATGAGACTACTTCGTTAGGCTTATATCTAATAACCTTCCAGAAGCACGGGTGTGGTCGAAGAAGCATATCTTATAGCGACCAGCGGGGCGGTAACCATGAACCCGATAGTTGGAGTTGCATAGATTCACATGAGGTGTGGTAATGAGCCGGATAGCAGCGAATTACTGATTATCACCAGAGTGCCCGGAGGACCTGGGATTTGAACGTCTGGCTTTTCGGTGACGGACTCTTAATTCAATTGACCTTCAATTGTCTATACGTGCTTGAGAGAGGTATTTCATCGCCTCTGATGTATGTGGTAACTTTTATCGTTTATCATTTATTTCCATTATGACCACCACTTTCAGGGAGGTGGTTGCTGAGTGGAGAAGTTAACTAACAGTGGGGAAATCCAAAACCGCGACCTTTAGATTGAAGTGTCACGACGTTGATCGCCTGATAATCAGCGGTCGATCAGTTTCAGCGATTTCACCTTGGGGTAACCAACGGAGTCGTGTGGTTTCGGTGGGCATTATTCATGGTGCCCGGTTAACAGGTGCATACGCTTATGTTCACAGTATCACCGTAGGTGGACATGAGGTGAGAGAACATGATGAAAACGTGGTGCGTCCTTGAGAGGCGATCAGGTGTGTTGGTCTTACTCTGAATAAAAGCAAAAGTATTCTCGATACGTCTCCGATACTCCACCCCCCGCGGCTATGAAATGTCTCAGGGGATCATAACATTGGAGTGAGAAAGAATTGAACCACCATGTGGTATGTCTCCACCACAAAATGTAAGATCACAAAGACCTACTAATCTATTTGTATATTATTTCTGTTGGATTCCTCGGTTTTTCGACCTATTTATCGATTCGATTTTTCCGATCACAGAGGACCCTCACCACTGGTTCTACCATCAATTTGGTTATCGTAACGGATGCACCGGATATGACCATAGAAGCAAGCTTAAATCTAAATCAAAACGGGCGACCAAGTGGCATACTTCCTCAACACTACGTCATCCAGCGAACGACACAATCCGGCTGCCGACGATGAGGTCCATGAAGTCGTCGAATCTTTCTGGAATTGGCAACATTATCCACTGTTCCGGTTTTACTATGGTCCCTGAGCAGCGCTCCGTATCCTTCATGCACCGTATTCCATACGATTCTAATTAGGTACGCTGATGCTACCGTTTTCAGTAACTGTGCATCAAAGACTTCTCGTCCCAACTCACAATGAATGTAAATCGGGTACTGTCGAATGAATTACACTGCCGTGCGGTTGCCATTTCTGGTTTTCATAGGTAATTTTGGGCCATTTAGTCGTGGACTGGTTGTTATTCGTCTAGTTTGGCCCATTCCTAACATCCTCCTTGTAGAAAACGCATGTGACTTTTACACTAATACCCGTGAAAAGTCTGCCACAAATATTCTTGGTGATCTTTCATGCCTTCAAAAACATATATATATATATATATATATATATATATATAAGAGTTCCGGCTTTTGGAACCCCTACAATTGCCCTAACGTGCTCTGGTGTATCGTTCGCATTTCCCCATTCGTTCTAAGTTTGGACTCATTTCCTCCCGTATAGGTACCCATTGATACATTCAACCCCCATTCCACCATATAAATAAATCAGCAGACATCGCACACCTGCCCATGCCGGAATCAGCTTCCTCTCTTTTTGCACAGTTCTCCTTATCCAGTTGGTTTTGAACGACAACTGCTCGTTTTGTTTCATGTTAGCTGAAATGCAAAGGCTAGCAATCCGTTTTGACAATCAAATCACGAAATTTTTACTTTAGTGGACGCCACATGTTCATGTAATTTGGACGGGTGACCAGTGGTCTTAAAGTGAAATGTTCAAATACTCCGATCTGCCCTCGAGGCTCTGCTGAGAGCGTATATGACACAAGAGCGTGAGTGGCGTCAAATCGTGGGTACGAATCTATTCGTCGGTGAAGACTTTTCATATTTGGATTAATTCAATATTTGTGAAATAGGTTCACAAAGCGACTATCTCGGTAGGACGTATGAGGAATAAAACATATTCAAGAGCAATAGCAGATGAAGATAGGAAAAGCAGACTCACCAACGCTGGCAAACATATCACGACCACTACCTGCGCGACTGAAAGCAATATCATACACTTCTTTATCGTGCGCAATAAGCTGCGATTCAACGCGCCCGCTCACAGCGCTTGTATGACCCATTACCTGTTGTGTCTAGGTGGACCGGAAAAGAGAATAATCAAACGGTGAATCAGTTTACTGAAACATAAAAATTTCACTAAACTCAAATGGTCCATCTATATTTTACATTGGTTATACAGCAAGCAAGGTGCCCGCAGAACATCCAAAAAGTTGGGAGTTCAGAAGCAAGTGAAGCAAACGGATAGACGGGATCAAGTGAAGGAACTACGGAATAGAAAGTCCAAAAGTTGACTCCACTAGTCGGAGCAGAACCGGCAACTTTCCGCTTGGCGGGTATTTGCTCTACCTCTGAGCTGCCGTGAATACATCTCCAATGCGAATTATGTAGGCGAACATCCGGTATTGCGCGAACCATTATTCCTAACATGGTAACTGGATCAACCTCGCCGATCATCTTCCAGTGGGTCGTGCAGCACTGGATGTTTACCTACGCTATTCGCGTTCGAGTCGTATCCATGGAGGCCCCGAGGTAGAGCCTTGTCCGGGAAGTGGAAGGTCACCGGTTCGATTCCGGTTCATGGCGTCCACTTTGAGTTGCAGAGTACGTAAGTGGATTTCCCATTCTACACAACTTATGGCTATTCAAATTCTTTAAGCCACGCCTTTGTGAGCCCGGTAATTTTTTGCTTGTTTTTCATTTGTTTATGGGAGACGGCAAGTCAACAGACAGACCATATAACATTCGTGCCACTGACTTAGATTCTGAGCCATATCTCTCAATTTCACCAAACAACAACAATTTTCATCTCTTGGGTTGGATCAAGGAAGACGAAAAGCATCAAACGAGGCCAAAGCTGAAGCCGACGTCTTTATACCACTGCGTCAAGTAATAGCCTAACCACGGTGTCGCTTCTTCCGACTTCACCCAGCCTGTGCAAAAGAAAAAAAGGCAGATCACGGTCAGGGATATATGGAGCATGTCCAAGCTATCGGAGTTAGGGTGGGGCGAGTATGTTGGTCAAGAAACCGCTGTTCGCATCAAACATTCGACGATGTGCTCATTCATTGCTCACTCGGTAATCCCACCAGAATTGAGCACTGGTTTGGAGGTACCGGTGGCCGAATACAGAAAAACACTGAGCATCTTCACGGAGATCCCAGGTGTTCTGCACATAAAAAAGAAAACTGCGAACTGTGACGTTGCACACTCATCCCATGAGGGAAAACTAGATGTCACGGTGGTGCCATGTATCGTACGTTCATGAAAGCTGCTCGAATTCTCACTATTCACGATGCGACTCCATCAGCAAATCATCCTCATCTATATTCAACCTCCCGAGGTACTTTTGGCTATCAACCATTTCCTACTGGCTAATATAAAGGATGAGTGCAGGCAGAGGCTCCTTGTCTATAAATATTGCACTTCGCAGTTACAAAGGACATATACTTATAACTAAATCATCCAGTGGTCCAAACGTTGTTAAATGGACGTGCAAGACGACAACTTTAAGTTCGTTACTCTGTTTCTTTGAGGGATTTCAACTCTACCGTCTGCCAAGTTCTGTAGAGCATCGCCTTTGGAAAGATGAGAACAAATGGAGATAGAGGATAGCCTTGCTGTAATTCACTAGAGATGACGAAGGGTAGCGAAAGCTGGTCGTAAGCCCTAACCTCATATGAGGTATGACAGGATAGTTCTGAGGGCCTACAAACCCTACAGACATTTCATTTCTTAACACACAATGCCATAGCGCAGGCCTGTTGACAGGATCGAAGGCATCCAGGTAACTAAGAACAGTAATTGCCGGTATTTGGGGTGCAGAACTGTGTTCTAATGACTGTCCGAGGGCGAAGATTCGATCGACGTTTCCAGGATCGGCAAGAAACCCAGCCTGATCCTCATGGATGCTTCACATTCTGAGCAGAATGACAGACGCTAGTAGTTTTGACGATATCGGAATCAGGTTAATACCCCAATGGTTGGCGCGACAATCATGCGAGTCCTTAAGGATGGGTACAACAATCCACTCCCTTACGTAGAGGAAACCTTCTCGGGGCACCAAATCCTGCAGAACAGAATGTGCAACGTAAATCAACCACCTTGTAATGCAGCTGAGGAAACACCATCGAAAACCGGCGTACCATAGAGTGGACCCTCTTATGGATCTTCGACCCAGGAGGTGCTTAAAGATCACAGACATGAATAAAGTCGGAGTCATCCAGAGAGCCGGAATCGACTACTTCATTTTGTGCTTTGACCAGAGAGACCAGAAGTGTGGAAGAACAATTAAAGTGGTTTGAGCAATCTTGCAAGGAAGATAACCGGGAGCAGACAAAAGCCCTGGAAATACTTCATTAGCAAAATACCAGTTAAAATTCGATCAGCCCAAGACTTAGTGCTTTGCTGACAGGCCTGCATATCGCACGCAGCAGAGCAGTCATGAATTATGTGTCTCTGGACCAGTCCTTTTCTTCACAAGTCAAATTAACATTCGTCAATGACTGATAACAATCTGTCCGACAACCAATCAGCCGTCGATGCGTCATCGTGAAGTTCAGTTGATAATATCTATTTCTTACGCTGAGTGACCGACGAAAACGGTATACGTTTATGTCGCGATAAAGCGACGTTGTTGCAGTTCGGAATAACACTAACACCTGAGCTGTCTAATGCATAGACTTAGATAAAGTACCATCACTTGATTCATACTTACAAAAGAAAGCAGGCAAGAATGCCGAAATTAACAAGGTGATAAAATTTCTACTCTTCAGTACTAATAAACTTTTCTTTCCCATCTTGCCTAGTCAGTATTTCGTCGCTCTTGCCTATCTATCTATTTATCTATATAAATAAGTTTAAGGTGACATCTATCATGCTTATTTCCTCGAGAAAAACTGGGTTCGAATGATCAGCTTACCTCTAAGGCCCAAATCGTGCAAGTGGTGTCGATGCTGGAAGTGCCCAGAATATTTGGATCAACCTCATTCCAATCGAACGAAGTAAGCGGCGCGCAATAATCAGAATTTTTGTTATTATTAAGCAAGCACTCGTTTTTGACTTCGTTGTCCTCATGTACCCGCCAAATTCGAAGGTAGTCGCCGCTGGTTGCTAGCAGATCTGGAAACATGCACTTCGTATCCGGAACCCACATGATCTTTGAGGTGGGGTAGTGATGAGCAAACGTGCTCTGGACGACAAACTCGCCTCGATCTTCGTCCAGACAGACAATCTGAACTTTGTTATTGTATTCTTCCACAAAGCTTCCCACTGCCAAACGAAAATGTTTGTCTGGCCTTACGGACCAGTTCATGCTAAATATACACCAGGGGGCATCATATTTATAGATCTCCTTCCGTTTGGCTCCCGACTGCGCATTACCCACCATGTTGAGGGCTGTACAAAGGGAAAAAGCGATTTAGGGGCATAAACGATTTCCCATAAAATGCACTTCGAAATTTTCAACTGGATAACGCATCAGGAGTTACGAAAAAGTTTCTTTTAGTTTGCACCTACTGTGATGTGCAGATTTCTCAGCACTACCTGTCCATCGCGAAACGCATTCCTAAATGTTCACATTTCTATGTTCTATTTGCTAAATGAATAAAGCCCGTATTGAAGACCTTTTCATGTTATTCTGCGAGGACAAATGTTCAGCTGCAACATTATCCAGAACCACCAGTCGCAGTATGACGATACACGACTTTAACAACGGAAAAATACGCGCTCGTTGAAGGCTTCAAAACATTTGCACTATTCAGTTTCCTCAAGAGTCTGGAAATACTGATCCCGTAGATCCGCACTGTTATCAGCAAAACCTCCACGCGGGAAAAATCAGTATCTTAACCATCAGTGAATACATTTTCAGTATGAAAATTATGAAAACATTGCTTATTGTTGGAAAAAATTAAGTAAAACTGACGAATGACTTTTGTCCCGCACCCATCGTCCCCTATGAGTAGAGTTCGGGTCAAACTCTGGACCAGTTCTACAAACATTAAAATAGTTAGCATAGAATTCTGCATATAAACATAAATTATACCATGACATCGTTTGGGATTCACCAGACAGTAAAACTCCCCTGAACAACACTCCATAAGAGACAAGCTGATTTATCTCGATATTGCCTAACGAGACCTTGTGTGGTTTTATGCCACTCCAAGTTTCAGGGTCATGATTGCCGGTCCCCTTCCTCCTTCCTAGCGGCTATGAGGTATAATCCTTCCACTGCCTTTATACTCGTGGCATGTCAAAAAAGAGCTTACGAACAAGTTTATTTTTTAGAAATCAGTCCAGCCCAGTTTTTACGACTTGCGATCCTGCACCAAAGTGTTCTGGTTTTGGTTGCCACTTAACGGTGCAATCGACTCAAGAGAAAAAAGAACTAGGAATAGTGAAATGTCGACTGGGAAATAACAAGCTGAAGAGTTAGGTGGAAGAGGAGAGTTTTCGACTGGGGCATTGAACCCTATCACCAACTGTCTCCGACCACCGCCTGAGAGATCTTGTGAACTCCAACCCGACAGTCTAACTGCACATGCACGATCCAATCCGCTGGTTAAAGTTCTCACCTGATCGACTGGCCACCTCGAACTATTTTTTAATTATTATCTGGTTCGGAGGTTAATATACAACTAGGCAGTCGTTCTGTGGATATGTGCAAAACCTATCTCGACCACCTTAACCTATTCATGCTTAATGTCCCTTCCAAAGACTGAACCTTAGAATCCAAGACCGCATACCTAACGTCTGAGTTACTGACAGCGTTCTCCCATCATGTTCTACCAATACTAAGAGGACATGGATGTTCAAACACTGAAAGTCCCCGCATGCCTTCTAATCTTAACGGCCATGTTTTTGTGCCGTACACCAGAACCGACCTCACTTTTGCTAAGGACGTTTGGCCTCTAGTCAACAACTGTATGTAACGCTGACGTCACGGAAGCTTCGAGCTGGCGGATGCCAATTGAGCCATCAGTATACGCATCGACACCCCAACCAAAATGCGATCACAAGGTTAGATACAACTACGCAAGTAAATAGATCAACCCACTTCACCCAGTTTTTTCTCCTGCAAGAACAAGGTATGACTTTGGGCCCTTGAAGGTGCAAAACGCATCCCAAACATATAATATCAGCCAGGGAATCGAGAAGAACTCGCAACTTGCTTGGGTCCTCACTCAGTAGCACAACGTCGCCCGTGCAATCGAAGGCAGATATACATATGGATACCTCCAATTATGATATATTTAAAAATTTACTTCGTCAGTGAAACTACGGTTTTAGTACTTACGGGATTTCCCTCATTATGCCTGTTTGTAGACTATGCTTAAGGTCAGTTTAGCATGGGTTACCTTGGTTGTCCGGGTAAATTCCTCTGAAAATGGGAAATACAATTTTCCTAGAGTATGAAAATTTCGCAAACGGTTTTGGGTGTGTCTTAGGATTTATCTTAGACTTCATTCGTCAGTGATAACAAGCTGGCTTGGCCAACATAAGCACTTATTTTGTCGAGTATTTTACCCATGATTACGTCTGTATTCGCAGGCTGAAGTTAATTAACTATTAATTGTAATATTTTGCGTTAATCGCAGTCTAAAAGTCATGGTTGATTACCAAAAAGTTCCATTTAGCAAAAATCAAGATTCGCATTAAAACTGGCCTTGCACCAAGGTCATTTAAGTACAGTGAGTTAAGCACCTGGTTTGTTATCGAGACAATGAAACAGCAAGTGAGAAACCAATCTTCTGATAACAGAATGCACACAGTAATGAACTAATTAAAATAGCCCGGTCAACTTTAGTTTTTGTGTTTAAGCATTTTCAGGGTTTTAAACTAGACAAGGCTACCAATCATGTCGTACGAAACGAATAAACTATCCTAAGAGCATGCCTTTCATGAGGAAAATTAATCACATCCAAAAGTAGCCACATGTATTCATGTCAGAAGTTGATGACAGATCTTCTAATCATGACGAAGGTTATTGCCGATATCTCATGCACCATTGCCCGGGCAGAGCTATATACTATTTAAACACTCCAAGTGTCAGTGGATAAGGAGTGTGTATTAATCGCGCAGGAAAACATAATCACCCTGCGCAATAATAAAGAATGATGGGAGCCTTAATCTGGAGATCCGTTGGTTTTGTTGTTGGAAGCATACTATGTGGTGACTTGTAGAACACAAAATAGACACTTTCAGAAGGAAAGTCTTCGAAAATATGCCGTTTTCTCATTCCCAACGAAGTTGTTTATTTTTACACAAAAATGAAGAAATCTTTAAAAGAAGATCAAGACAGAATACATTACAGATAGGAGAAATACAGTCGGTGTTGGTGATCGAAATATTTGTGGTTCCAAAAAAGCAGACAACATAAAAACCAAGGTATCCGAAAAAGGCTCGGTCTTTTAATTCACCAGAATTTAGTAAGCATGCTATTTTGAATGGTTTCCTTCCAGTTTGACATATATCCGCTGCAAACACACCTGGGTCCAGAGAATGTTTCACATATCAACACCACGGCCTGAATCATGGTCCTATCACAAATGTTTCTCGACCTAAAGTGACCATTCAATGAGCTACCTACCTAGTGGATACTGATGCAGAGGAAATATAAAAAATGGACACCAGAGCTCTTGAACATCATATCAAAATGACCCAAACACTACTGAAAGACAGCAGTGGACAAAGCACTTGTATTGTTTATTGATACTGATACTGATACATATGACATACTGCGGTGGATGAACCTTGTTGCTTTCCTTAGCGAGCCCGTCATGCGTTACGGATGGGATATGCACATGACGAGTAGTTTTCTTTAATACCCAGTTGCCTATAGTAAAAAGGGTAAATCCCATAACCAAAAAATACATCATAAAAGGGGGTGGATGTGCGACACATTCAAATAAAGTTAGTTTAGTTGTTTGTTCACCCACTGGCAGTGCACTAACCTGCTCTGGTTTTGGCTGCTACCTAACACCATCATCTGTTCAAACAGAAAAAGAATGGGAAATAATGAAAGATCGACTGTAAAAAAGCTGGAGAACTATACAGAAAGAGTAAACTTTCGAGTGCGAGAACACCACTGATTGCAGCACTGAAGCTTACCACGTATTGTCCCGGACCATCACTTCGAGGGATCTTGTGAACCCCAATCCGGTAATCTAACTGCACCCATGCCAGCCAGTCCACCGGTTCAAGTTCTCGTGCTTTTTGCCCATGTCATAGACTGGTCACCTTGAATGGCCCTCCAATCATTACCTATTTCGAAGAACAGCGTACAACAAAACAAACGTCCCGTGGGCATGCGCAAAACATGGTCCAACCACCTTAACCTGTTCTGATTCAGTGCCGGTTCTAGAGACTGAACCTCGAGACTCAGTACCTTATGCCTAACTTGAGTTACTCACAAAATTTCCCCACCATATTCTACCAACATCACGAAGACAGGGGTGTTTAAAAACCGAAATTCTTTGCATATCTGCTCTCAATGACCGTAGAGCAATATCGACTGCTGCACATATTTTTCTTCTGATCGATAACCAGATGTCACGTCGACGCCATAGATGCCTTAAATTAGTGAAGGCCAACTGGGTCTTCCATATGCGCGAAAATAATCCACCTGATATACGGCCACCAGGTGAGATACAACTATCCAACTAACTAAATTAATCCACCTCGCCTATTTGTTCCCCTGCAAGAACAAGGGGTCACATTCGAAGTCACACAGGCTCCCATATGAGCAAATATCAATGCCACTATTCCCACATGAGGACAGGGTTATCTCCATAACCATTTCGAGGTTCAAAAAGGTTTAAAAAAGGGTGAAAGAGGGCAACCCTGAGGAACACAACTTCGCCTGATTAACTCGGCAAAACATTGCCATAAGCGCGAACTCCCCTTCGGTCGTTGGCCTGCAGACAGTGGATGAGTGAAATGAATTTCTCTCGTACACCCTTCAGTGAGAGGCAGCGTCTTGGAACTGCACGGTCAACTGAGTCGAATACCGCTTTCGAATCAAGAGAGACGAAAATTGCGGGTCTACGAAATGTGTCCATGTTCCAAGACCTGTTGAAAAATGAAAAGCTGGTCAATATAACTCCGACCGGGATGGAAACCGGCTTGATTCTCACGCATATACTTTCCGCGATTATTAGATAACTGGCGGGGGATAATGCCAGCAAGCAGTTTGGATACGATGTTTACTAAACTAATTCCCGATGTTTTTACTCGAGAGTGTCACCCTTCTTGTAAATTGGCACAATCAACCATTCGTACCAGTCCTTCGGAATCACTCCCCCAGATTGGTTCCAGGCGTTTTGTCCATCTGGTCCAGCCGCCCTAAACATCTTCTCAGGGCAGAGCCGCCTGCTACTGGGGTGTGTCCCTGAGTTGCGGATAAGGGAACGGCGATCATCCAGGTGGAAGCCTCAACTGACCCAAATAAACGAAAGCGGACAAGCAGCGGTAGTGGCAAGGGTGTGGTGGGTTTTTGCCGGTCAAGCGAACTCTCCAAAAATATCACAAGAGCTGGTGGTATTCTGACGTGGCGGGTGGGGCAAACGACCAAATAAGATAATTCCCCCTGTCGCGTTCCGCTGATCGGGCAAGTCTCCAGAAGACCCATATGATTCGATAAACTGGCCATCATCAACGTTCAGCGCTAAACAGCAAGGCAAGCCTCACTGACCGCTGGCTTTCCCCAGACTTACACGTTTATATAAAAGGAGTGAATATCGAACGGGAACAGGGAGTGGACTTACACAGGCGGCAAAAGATAAGATGCTGCTGCAGCCAACACACGGAACACAGTCTAACTGTTCAAACGCACGTGTTTTCAATCATTGTGGTTCAATAGAAAATGACAGCACGATCGCCACTGTACACGGTTCACTGTCATATCCTTCAGTGTCTCTAGCCAGCAAGTCGACGAGTCTTTCGGACCCCAACCACAAAGGCGTGAGACACCTACTTTACCTAAGTTCGCTGTACATTTTCTCATCCCACGTTGCCACGTT
>LUCM01009635.1:18748-42366 GCA_008360955.1 Fasciolopsis buskii | reverse complement strand
GCTGCAGCAAAAATCGCATTAAAACTAACGCATGGTCCGAATCGACGTACGTGGTCCAGTTCGACCTACAGTTCTGGACAGAACCGCGCCAACGGTACCGTCCTGCAATATGGTCGATCTCACTCAGACTACATGTCGAGTTGGAGCGCCATGTCGCAGTGCGAAGCGAGGTGTGTCGGAAATTCGTACTAGATGGGAATAAATAATTATCTGCACAGATTTGGAGAAGTCTTTCCCCGTTGTCTGCTCGCTGTGCAGGCAAAGCGCATCGCCCACCTAAACAGGACTCCGATGCACTCGGTTTTCCAACTTGTGCATTAAAGTCACCTGCTACCACTACGATGTCAGAGCGTTTGCTTTTCCGAACAAGAGTGACGAGGTCATCATAAACCTGGTCTTTCTGTATGTCAGTGCTGCAGTCTTTTGGGGCGTATTCCGAATGACAAATAAACTACGCTTAACGCTACTATCCTTTCGGATGCCGACTGATCCCTGCAGTCTCATGGCACACAAGCGACTGTTGACTGAGATCCAGTCTAGAAGGGCTGCTTCAGCCTTCTCACTCAAGACTATTCCTACACCACGTTGACCCACAGCTTGAGCTGCTTCGTCTCCTGAAGTGCAAAGAAAATGTCTTGACGAGACATTTGGCGCAGTTAGTTGAATTGCTCTGCTCGAATCCTGAATTCGTGTTTCACTCACACAGCAGACATCAATCGAAACTGAGTCCACTGTCAGAGCCAAACACGCCTGTTGGCCAGCCTGCATTAAAGTGCGCACATTGAAGGAACCCAGATTCAGAGGCTGACGAGGCTTGACAAAATGTGAGCTAACAGACTGAAAACTACCTACTACACTACTTGACAATAAACCGTTGCGAGTATCGGGCGTGTTATCAATGGAGATACTATGGGTAGGCAGAAGGGGCAAACAGTTTGGGTTGGAGACAGAAGAGATATGTTGAATAAAAGAGGGAACTCTAAGCAGTAGCATACTTATCACTACCCACTCCACCTGCACCTGATGTAATATGCAGCGCGGTCCTGATTATCCTGTGCGACGAGCGACGCAGCATGTAACTCAAGGGGAATAATGGACGGGTACTGCTAGGGAGTTCAGTCACTAAGCACAAGGACGATTAGGGTTCTCAACCAAAGCCTTTGGTTCTGATAAGAACCTGACCGCAAGGCAGCAGAGAATAGCTGAGTGGGCGCCCATCTACTTGGATCAATTAGTCTTCCACTCGTTTTTACGACTGAGCTGCTAACTCAGATCAACCCCAACTTGGAGGATCAGGAGACTAATTCCTCAGACCTCTACCCATTGACCTTTCAGGCATGAATGGATCTTCCGTTTGAGATAACCCATCCTGTATAGCTCGGTGGAGCTTGGAGGCACGCAAGCCGTCACACCACGTCAAGGTGTAGTCTTGTTGTGACAGTCTACGAGTATCGGCCAGAATCAACGACAATCCCCGATTGATCCATGCCACCAATGACCGCTGGCTATGTAATCAATCTCAGACCAACGTTGTGAAGGTGAAGCAGAGCGCCAGGCGAACCAATGTCGCTTTTTATGACAAAAATTGGTCTTTGCCAAAAACACCATGTGATCAAAATATTTAAAAGACACCATCTTCGTTGTCGGTCTGATCTCATAAAGCAGAAAATCAGCCTCCGACGTGCCGTTCCGTCTCCGTTAAGTACCCAAGTTGGGCGTTAAAAGCATCAGCAACAACCAAAACGTCTGTTGAACGTACACCGCGCAGCAAGCGAGATAATTCCCGGTAGAACTCGTCTTTCTCCCCAAGAGAGCTGCAACCAGTGGACGCATACACGTACGACGAACAAACAACTACGCTTCAATCGACTGTTGTTGACATGTACAGAACTGCTCAACCGGATTGCACATAAATAGCTATTGACTGGGATCCAGTCTAAGAATGCACGCTCACCCGACACGGGAAAAGTGAAGAGAAACAATATTGCGTCTGGGCTAGGAAGAGTGATTTCGGAAGTGGGATCCTGTATGCGCGTTTCGGAGACAAAATACATCTATCTGGAAAGTTTCAAGAGTTCTAGCTAGGGCAGCTTGTTATCCTATTTGGGTGACAGTGCGGACACTGAATTCACCCAAGTGAAGTGAACACATGGGTTTAAGTAACGTCTGCAAACTACTTTTTACCCTCCCCTTAATGCTACCACCAAAACATTCACCGAGTCGCAGACTCTCGTGGCAACTTACGTGATCTCTAAGTCGAAAGAACGCAAATTAAAAGGATTCCTTGTAGACAGGATGCCAGAGGTATTCAGGCTATCGACACTTCACGGCTATCCATATCGCAGAAGGGGTTTATCTTTGGAAACCCTAACCGGAGCCTTTGACTCAAACTTCTTACTTACAAGGCAGTGGGGCATAAACCCAGCATGAGAACTCTCAGTAGGGCTATATTTAGCAATACCCACCCTGCTGGAAGCAATGGATAGCGCGGTCCGGATTATCCTGCGCGACGACCGACGCAGTAGGGATTTCGTTGTTTGTGCTTTTTATTGAGGTTTTCGATTTTGAGATGAAGACTGCTAGAGAGTCCGGTTACCGAGCAGGAGAACAGTTAGGGTTCTAAAAATAACCTGTCTGCAAGACAGCAGGGACTGACTGAATGGAAGCCTATCCATTTGGATCAATCAGTCTTCTACTCAACTTTCTGATTGAGTCGCTAGCTCATTTCAACCCCAACGTGAAGGATTAGGAGGCCTTTTCGTCATGTCTCTATTCATTAACCTTCCAGGCATGACTGGATATTCAGCTTGAGATAAGCCATCGTGCATACCTCGTTGGGTCATGGAGGCATGCAAGCCGTCACACCACGACAATGTGTAGTTTTACTTTGTCTATTTAGCCATACAAGAAGCTGCGTTCCCTGAACTTCAGACTTTCTACACTCCCACACATGTGCAGACATATTATTGAGTCGTAATCTTTAGAACTCCACGAAGTGCAAATTCCGTTTACTGACACCAAGTTATTTGTCTAACCTTGTGTAGCTGCTTCATACATTGGACCGCTTTTGCTCTTTAAAAATTTGCTGCCAGATTGTCAACCCAGCGCAAATGAGCGATTAGCCGACGACGAAAAATCCATCTAACCAGAAATTCGCCAATCGCCTAAGGAACCACTACAACGCCCTGGTGCACCGAAATCCTTGAAACGGCTAACGGACAGTATGGGCTTTGGCCAAAGTGAAACCGTTAATCGGTATACGCTACACGACGGCCGTGTGCACCTAGGAGGGTCTTGTTCATTCATAACATCGCAAATCCAAATGACCTTATGATATTAGGAAAGTGCCAGGCTTCCCTGTCGGCGAAGCCCACCGTCACTTCCTCAAACGAAGGCATCTTTGATGCCCTGACTTTTCCCGGGTACGGTACCTGTGCTGCGAGGGGGAGACTGGACATCTAGTATTTTTTCAGCTA
Organism: Fasciolopsis buskii; assembly: GCA_008360955.1. NCBI lineage: Eukaryota > Metazoa > Platyhelminthes > Trematoda > Plagiorchiida > Fasciolidae > Fasciolopsis > Fasciolopsis buskii. The sequence continues at coordinate 38,890 of LUCM01009635.1, read as the reverse complement.
GACAAAAGCCTATCAGTTACGCCGGATGCAGATCACAATGGTACACGTCACATTCTGGACGACGAACTAAGCAGGGATCTTTAAATGATCTCGAAACCTGGTGGTGCGAGCGCGCCGCGGAATAAAAAACAACGATATTTGTGAGCAACACAAGAAAAATTTTTCATCTCATGGGGATCACTGGAAATCGTCAGCTGGTTATTAACAAAATGACCTGCGAAAGGGATAGATCCATCGGTAGTCCCCAGAGGTTAGACTTAAGGTACTGGGTTCTAGGGTCCAGACTTTGGAACAAACACTGAATCACAATAAGCTAAAGCGGTTGGAACATGTTCTGTGCCTGACCACGGAACGCTTGCCTCGTTTTGTTGTTTTTCGAGGTAAGTAATGGTTAGCGGATGAGTCCATGTGACTAATCAAAGAGACAGAGAAAAGGTACAAAAAAAACTAACAAGTGAACTGACCCGTGTAGTTACAGCTAGGCCACCGAGCTGAGGCCCATAAGACCCCGCAAGTGGTGACATGAATCAAAGTCGCCTTTTGGGGCATTCCCACAATGGAAAACCTCTCTATTTCATTTAATTCTGCAACGTATTGCCTTGCAATTTATCTTCAACATTTTCTCGCTCTTTTGCTCTATTGACTGGATGGTGGTGTAGCATCTAAAACCAGGGCACGTTAGCAGAGGGTTGGTGACTGCAAAAGACTGAACCAAGAACACCCTCTATCCAACAATGAACCCTACAGTTGCTTCCACAGTCCCTCCCTCGGAACGCGAAGGAACTGTGACCCCAAAATGTCACAAAGCAGCTGGTTCTTATGGTTTGGCTCCTTGTTTCTTTAAAGAAGGGGACAAATCCCTCGTCCGGGATTTCACTTCCTTGTCCTCACAGATCTAGCCAGAGGAGAAAATACAATCATCAAGGGGAAAATCAGGCTTCGGAGGACTTGTAACACGAAAAGGGGCATAAACCCGGTTCTTCCCATCCACAAAGTAGCATCTATCATAGCCTGCAAATTGTTCCGGTGCGAGTGTTACAGCAGCATAACAAACGGGTTGCACTCCGACTAGGTTTTGGATGTACTGATCAAATGTGTATGCGCTGCCGGCTACTTTAAAGCCGCCATTTGTACTTAAGGCACACAAGTTGCCTACAATTTATCTTATTGTGCTGGCCTCTGACAATATTTAATATAATACTCTACTAGTGCGTACCCAGTTCGGTAGGATTCGTTAATCGGGTCACGAGTTGCGTACAGCAAACAAACATATGCCGTATAGTCCCCTCTTTTTGATCTCTCGAAGTAGGAGGACCCAAGTGGAGGTCAACAGAGGGCACAGCACCGAATGAAAAAACTGTACGGCAAACTTGGACACTGTATATGCCTCATGTCTCCGTGTTCAGGATCCAAAATATACATCAACCAGTTGACTGGAAACACTTAAGGATAGGGCAGCAACTAGTGAACATTGGCTATTACAGCATTTTCTCTTTTCCCACTCCTGCAGATCCATTGCCCCTACCTTGCATAGACATTCGTTCTAATCCAACGAGTAATTCAGTGAGAAAGGTAGCGGTCGATATGGCTCGCCCTACTTTTCAAACACTGAATGACTGTAGTGTTGATCTTCTCTCACACTCCTTACCAGCCGCACTCGATAATCATGAAGACACATCTGGTCCGGTTGTTCCTAAGCCTTAAAGCCGAATTTAGCACGAAGACCCACGTTCAGGTTTTCTCCATCTCCCTTGCCATGTATATCAAGTTTTCTCAGTAGGTGGACCATCTCGGTTAGAGTCGACATGGCCCTACCTCACCCGTCTAGCGTGAAAGCTAGTGTCCTTCAAGGTAGCATAGTTCCGACTGCCCATTTTCTTTCTTTATTAACGACATTATATTGATTACATACAACCCAGTCCTGCTCCTCTGACTATGGTGACAATCAACATTAGCCCCTTTCTTGTTGTACACCCCACCATACAAATGCCAACCATAATGGCGACAGCGATGTCGTCAGAGCATCGCTGAACTCCAATCGTGAAAAGACGTTGTGGGACTCCCACTTTTATGTTGAATTTAATACCTTGAAAACTTCGGTCCAATAAATAGGACCGAAAGATATCTAAGGAAAGTACACTTTCCTTAGATATTTTTCACTTCCTCTTCATGTGTTTTGCTCTAACAAACATGTTTAGCAGGTCCAATGGATTTAAATGCATAGGACATCTAGGAGTAGACACCTTTTCTGGGCTGTTTGTTCCTTCGCCATGATTTTTTAAAGTGTTGGTTAGCTTCCTGTGGTGCGTGTGAGGCTGATTTTCATTTAGCTCCGGACGTTTCTTGCGTATGACATGAGCTTGGTTGAAGAATTATGCCCATTGCAACTACGAGAAGGCGGCTGGTAACTATGACCTTGAAACTTGGACTGGCGTAGAACCACGAAAGTTCTAATTAGGTAAGGTGTGGTAACGAGTCGGGCACAATGGGTTGCCGTCTATAACTTACATGGTCTGGGATTCAAACTCGTGATATTCCTATCGGCTGATGCGCAGAACACTCGAATACCACTTTTTTCTATCGTATCCTACTGTATAAGCCCCAAATCCGGCTGGCATTGGCATTGTCCACGTGCATTTGTAAACTGCGGTCACTTGTAGCGTAGCCAAACCAGAAACTGCAGCATCCACTCCTGACCGCGCAAATAGGTATTTTATTCAGCAAAAACTGCGTCTTATTAGCTGGAATCAACATTTACACAAACAAGATCAAAATGCGCCAACAAATATGCCTGTTCAATCAATGAGGCAACCTACACACTACACACCGAAGACAGGAGCTCCGAAACGACCTTCAGCGACGAATAATGCAGGATCAAATCAGCGCCGAGGACAGAGCCTATTACATATCAAATTCCGTGTTGCCTGTCTTCTTCAGTACTTTCATGCAGCTAGTTATAGCTGCCCGAGTCCTGACACTTAAAATCATTAACCTTCAAATCTCTGGCAGGGTTGGTAGCCACGGGAACTTGTCGACTACACCGATATGGACGACCATTTGAACATTGCTGTCTTTTTTGTCCTGTGTAATACGAATTGAACTGAGGTGGACAAAGGCGTAGAGCGCTGGCCTCACTTCCGATAGGATTAAAACCGTTAATAAGGAAGATTTCCCCTTTATAAGAAGCGGCAATTTTATACCAAGCTCGCAAACAGACGAGTAAGCGAAAAAACTTCTGACTTATGGGCGCATGAGCGCATTTCGCGTATTTTCACTTTGTTTTTTGGCTGTCTCAGTTTTGTAAGAACGCCAGTGATAGACCTAGATGAGATAAACCTAGTGCATGTTTACCTTGTTCTGAAGGACTATTTGGCCTCTATATTAATAGCCATTTCGGGTAAACTGTCCTAGGGTTATATTATTCCATAAGTGAATACGCTTTATCGCACTCTCTAAACCGTGCTTCTGAGGGTTTTAAGACCGATTTCTATTAACGCGGATGTTGTATTGTGTTTGTTTTCCCCTAACCAATGGGACCGCTGTTACAACACTCTCACTCGAATCTGCACGTTTGCAAAACTAATAACCGTGACACTTGATCGGTATAAGGGAAAGACAGAAGAGAGCGGTAGCAAGTTGAGTATATGTTGACAGGATCGCGCAAGCGGGGCGTGCATAAGCCACGCGCAAGTGACGACCGTGCTGGGGGATCAACTTTCGGTTAAACAAGCGACCCGAAGGAAAAAATCCATGTTAAACTACAAGATGTACAGAGTGGAGCGAATGAAGAATGAGCCCACGAAAACTTTGGGAATCAAACGAAACATAAAGATGGATCACCGTTGCTCTTTGAATTTTCAGCGGGTGCGTGTCAAGGTTGGTTAAAACTTGGTAGCAAAGTCCGTCAAATAAGTTCGCGGCGTTCCTGTTCAAACGTTCGGGTATTTCGGGATTCCTGTGTAGCTCTGAAGTGGGAAATTGGCTACCGTATTCAACTAAAGGGTGAACTAAAATGCCGCAAATATCCTGGAAATATTCTGCACGGAAGGATAGAAAGTGAAATCTCACTAAGTTAAGGGCGCCGGAAGCCGACCTTCCAGCAGGATTTTGGTTTGTGGATGAAAGACGGTACCCAACCAAGACAGAAACCCCAAATTTTATGCCGTCCAACATTCTGAATCTGGATGTATCTCACAGTTCTAAAATTTGTAGCCGCAACATTGCCAAATGACATCCTTGCTCACTGTCCACTGTTGCCCCGCCGGCCCCGGTCGATGGACCTTCGCTGCGCAAGGTTCATCGCCGATTACATCACTATGTGTTCCGTACGCCAGATAATGACATTACCAGAGTACACAGCAACGTTCCCCTCGAAGCCAGAACAAGGGTTATTTAAATAGGTAACAGAAAGCAACCCTTGGGGCAATCCGTTAGGGGTCGAAAAGAGATCGGCGAGTGAGGCTACCGCTTGCACAGCAGCGGAGAGGTCTATAAAAAACCACAAAAGCTAATAACTGGCCAGAAATGCCATCAAACTCCAGATTGTGCCTTAACGGAATATGCTGCACCCAATCAAATGATTTTGCAAAGGCAATGAAACGGTCTATAAAACCATCCCGTCAACCAACGAAGCATGTTCGTGTAGCCGCGTCTTCGGGGCAGGAAATCAAGTTTGCGGGACTAACTGAAACCCTCACTTCGTGGACCGGCGAGGATAGCCAGCTTGAGAACGAGCCCAAGAAATTTTCGGCGACACTAGTCGGGTAATGGGTCCGCAACTAGTTAACTGGTGTCTCACTTCGCAATCTTGTAGTGGGTCTCAGATGCTAGATCAAGCCCGTAAAGCCCGGTTCGTTGAACCCTTAAGAATAGCTTTTCTCAACGATATTTGTAAGAATCTCGATTTAAAAGGCATTAAAAGAGAACGGTATACGTCCTCGCAGCTCAACGTTTAATACCGAGCCCATCAAATTGAAAAGGGTGGGGGCCCAGAGGCACGATTTCATTTCTCGTTTAGATGCCGCAACGCTGATTAAGCTGCTGGCAGCATGCAACGTTGGCAGTTGTGGTGGGTGCAAAATAAGAGCGCAACCAACAATAACAGTCCATAACTCTCAATTTGTCAAAATCATGTGAAAGGCAAATTAAAATTTGTGCAAAAATGACGCAGAGGGAACACCAAGAACAAAACCAGGATAGATATGAAGGTATGTGCTACCTTGGATTATCTTGGAATTGCGGTTGGAGGCAGGACCAGAATCTTCAACATAATATGCAAGACAAAAGTATGCCAGAGAAAAATGAATACTAAAAATTTGGTTTCACAAAGTTGCGCTAGAATTTCTGGGACTGTTGGTCAGGAGCACAGTGATAGTTATTTTGTGTTCAAGTTCATCAAGTGTGTGCAACGCTGGCGTACAACGTGACTGGAGTGCAACGGCGTATGTCGGAGTATGGCCAGATTCCTTAGAATTGAAGTACATTAAGTGATGGGCACAAACGTCGAGGTGCGAAGATGAGTATCAATGAGGTTCCCATATTTAGAAGTTATTCAAAACCAAATAGAACGCCACGCAAAGTGGATAAATTGGTCACAATAAAAAACATTAAATAGCCGACAAAATGCCGAAGATTGCGATGGGGAATGCTGCTAAGTTTGTGCCAGACTATTTGAAGGGCGACATTGTGCAAAAATTTGTACGGAGAGAACATGAAACTCCCAAGTTTGTTGACTACATTCATATCGGGCTGAAGCACTGCAATATCAGGTAGTTAAGATTTTTCTGCGACCCACTATTAGGACAGATCGCAGGACGTGTTGCACATGGATTCCTCATCCCTCGCATAAATTTATAAAAACAGATCACCTTGAGCGCCGTCATTAAGGAAAGTTGTGGTTGCAGCAGAGCAAACTATTCTCTCATCCTCAGTTTACAACGCATCCGAGTACGTTTGAATTCGTGTTAGACCGAATGTAGTCCGGTGGACTCGGACCTAGCGAACCCATTGGGGCGCTCATCAAGGAGTAAAACGATGGAGTGAAAGTACGGTTTGTTCTTTTGGTAAATTGTTTTTTGGGATAAACAGGTTTCCAGCCTGCTTTACGCTGCCCTCAGTAGGATGACAAAGACTCCCATGATCAAATTACGATCCACTGCCCTCCACTAGGCAGGCTACATAAGTAATTCTTCCATGGTGATGGACAGATTAGCTCAAGTGCCTCCTGATGCTGCCAAAGATCTCAATCCTATGACCTATTTTGAAGGTGATGCACATTATCAACAAAATTTTCATAACCAACCTCCCACCGTGGTGCCTTTTGAGCGGATCGGTTAGATAACAACAACAACAGCAGCAGCAGAAGCAACAGCGGTGCCCATTTTCAGGCGCTGAACCAACGGCAGGCTCTGTATTAAGCCGCTGATGCTGCAGCAATTGCTCAAATGGAACAACTGCAAAAACAGCAGCTTAAACAACAACAAATTGCGGCAACCACTCGGTACGTACCCCATCCGGCACAATCAGCAATCTCCCCTCCTATTAGTTCAGCAGTTGGCAACTCTCCAAACTAGCAGCAGCAGCAACAGCAGCAGCCTGAATCCCTTGCATCCGCACAACAGCCGCCACATCCGTTGTACGCTGCCTGTCCTGAGCTACCTGGGATGGTGTGAACATTTCCTTCCGGTAAACAACAAAAAATATGGATCATCTGAAAGCTCCGTGACATCAAGCTGAACAGCAACAGCAGGCCCACCGACAGCAATCCCAATTTCCCAATCAGCGCGCTGGGACTAACGCAACCTCTGAAAAAATTTCAGGCAGCATCGAATCAGCCATAACTGCCTGCTGTAGAGGCTTCATTAGATCCTGGGGCTGTCATACGTCTACAGTCCCAACCCACACAACAACAATATTTATAACAACAGTCCTTTCCCTAGCAAATGGTGCGATCTACTGCCAGCAACTTTTCTGTCTTTACGTTCGCCCATCATCAGCAACAACCCTAGTTCGTCCACCTGAACATTTAACCTTGGCTATTCTGCAAAAAGAAAGTTCTTTACACACGTTCCTGACATTCTTGGGAGCATTCACCCACTTGCATCTCCTGACTTTCTCTCTTATCCATTTACTTGTCGTTCCAACTTCTATTGCAAAATTTCGAATTTTTTCCTTGCTCTTCATACACGGAGTTCTAATTGTGTCATTTTTCTCATTATTATAGTTCCTCGATATAGACGCCTCTAAAAAAGACCTCGCAGGATACATTATTTCTGCTAATGAGGAAATCACACAAAACAGTAACCGCCCATGCTCACATGAAACCCCTTTCTTCGCACTTGACACCTTCACTCGCGGTACGACACTGCCTACAGTCTAGGTATTTTCCGTTCATTTACTTTTGGGAACAAGGTTATACTACCAAGCCATTTCTTTTGTGTCGAGACGTCTTTTACCAGCCAGCACATATTGTTCCTATAAGGTACCGTATTGTTTCCTTGACCTCCTCATTGCCTTTCATGTCCAGTATTGTCAGTCTGCTTGCACCGCAACACTTTGTGTTCCCCAGTCCTGACCCAAAACGGCAGATTTGTCCGGTTCACTTTTCCTTGTACCATTCTGGTCGGTCGGTCTAGTCCTAACCCGGCGTTTCTTCACTTCGCTTCCGCCTCTTATTATGTCCACGTCACCAACGAGTCGTTGGTACCAGTTCATCGTTTCGTTTTCGGTTCCTTTTTGCATTTCTAAATGCAAATCGTAGTACCGAACGCTTACATCTATCCACATTGTTCGATGACGAGGATTGTGTCGCAGTTGTTCCTATATTCCTTTATCATTCAACTTACGCCACACCGGTAAATATGTTCCGTTGCCTCCAACGTCTGTTGTTCACCAGCGTTCTGTTCATCAGTTACCTACAGCCTTGTACAGTACATCCGGTCCATTGATAATTCCTGATAATTGTTTTTTTTTGTGGCAGTATTTTCTACGGCATTCATTCAATTCTTGTCTAGTTGATAACTCCGGTCTCCACTGGTATTATCCAGTGTGCCCCCAAGTATTGTTGCACAAGGTTTCCGACTCCTGCATGTGAATTCCGTAATTTTTTGCTCAGTCGCGGCGCAGCTCGTTAAACTATTCTTTATTGATTGCGTTTCTTTGTGCAATTATATGGATATCACCGTCCAAATGCCGATGTTATCGAATAAATCTTCTGTATTTGGATGTTCAGAGAAACACTGAATTCGCGGACGCCTACCAGAGACATTATCGGCCTGGTGCTTAATCTAGTAGTCCATGTATTGCTCAGGATGAGCGATTATCCTTCAGTGTCTCCCGAGACCCTGAAATCGATTTGCATGAGTGTTGTAAATCCCACCATTCCTCTTTTGATGAATTCATTAGTATTGTACTACTTCAGACCGTAGAAGAGAAAGTCGAAATCCCTCCGATACATTAAGTCCTCGTGAAGTAATGCTCCATATGACGTCAACGCTGAATTCAGCATCAGGGAAGCACGAAAGCACCGAACCCTGTTTTATTCCTGTCAGGACTCAGCAGCTGCGCATGCCCACCTCGCACGAACTGAAACGTAACCCCGGTATGTTACTGAGCAGGCACTCAACGGCTTGTTGAACTTCGCCGCATGATTTTGTCGCTATTGGTAGGTGTCGAATGCAGTGCGCTGTGCAAGTCAGTAGCGGATACGCGCCACAGCGCGTGATTAATTACGGCAAACGGTCAAAAGAATGCTGGGTAAAGTGATGGGCTGACGTCCAAGTTCCGGCGAGGTGTGTCTGCCTTTCTGATGATTTTTTACAAGGAGGATAACGGTTTACAGCACCTCCGTACTTTCTTAAGAGCAAGTTGCGTCCTAATATCACATGGTGCACTATGCCGTGAAGGCGACCTTCTGTCGAAATTAATGTACTCCTTATTGTTTTACTCCAGGAAACATCGCATTCCAGTACCTGCCTGGTGCCTGCCTAGGCAAAATCCATGCGCAGCACCTTTTCAAGTCCCCGGTCGACGGTTCCATGTGTCTACGACCAGGCTTTCAAAGAAATGCAACACAAACACGTGCTGAGATCGCGTCCCAGCAAGGTATCTCTCGTCTCTTAGTGCAGGGAACCGCTTTCTGCTGAGACCGCTGTCTGTTCTGAGAACCAACAAGCAATTCACGGTGTCAAGGGTCTCCTTTTGGCCACCTGCTGTCTCCTACCCAACGAGGAATGATGTAAGAAGCGGAGTCCCTCATCTTACGGTTCCCCACAGTGACCGTTGGCCAATTGCGGGGCTATTAGCGTCAATTGTTCGAGGCATGCGGCATCCCCTATGAGAAGGGAGACTGGGCCTGAATTTCGTATTCCAAATGAGGTCTCCTGTTAACCTAGTGCAGGGGTATTAACCCTCCAACATGCGGCAGCTTTGAGTTGATTCCAGTGTAGGTAGTTTACCTCTGGTTTTTTTGGTTGCAGCGGCACGTTAGCCCGCCCATTTAAGGTTTGAATAAATGGCTCTCCCCAGGCACTTTACTCCATAAATCGAGTTCACAGTAGGCAACTTCTGTTTATATGATCCTGTGAAGCTTCCGACGCTTCGGGATTTTAAATAATCCTTTGATTGGATTCATAGACAAATCATGTTTATCGGCATCATTCAGGACAGCCTCCGTACCGCTGCTGATGTCTCCTTTGCCCGCTTGCCTTATCAAATTGGCATCGCCATCGAGCCCTCGATCAGAGAAAAGAATGTGACCGAAAAAGGGCCATCAACGGCCCCTGAGGGACACCAACCGTTAATTAAAGCCCGGCAAATCATCCGCTTATAACCTTGAGGCAAAATGCAGTCCCGTTAATAAGAGCCTTCATTCACTGGTTTGACTGCCCTTGGATACCAGATTACTTCAACTTGGTCAGAATTAGGCTATGGTTTGCGGAAACAAACGCCCTGCTGAATTCGATGTAGAAAGTTCAAACTTATAGCCCTCATCTGATTTCTAGTAACTTCAACAAGGAAATGAACGCGACTGGTGGGACATTACTCATTCTCTATGGAGCTTCGCTAGGCTAGGAAGAACGGTGAGAGCATTGTTAGATGTTGGTAGTGTGTGTGAAGTTCCTTCTCTATCAACATCCACCGCATGCTAAACGGTCTGACCTGAGGTTATCATAAAAGAGCACGAAATCGAAACTCACTGTTTTGGTACCCGCGTGAACCACATGCGTATTTCGGCACAATGACGTTGGCTTCTTTTGAGCTCTTTCACCGCACGATTGAGATTAATTTGTGGGTAAATTTAAGCGATGAACAGCAGTATAACTGCCAAGAGGATGAGATGCACCTGACCTTGGGCCAAATCCATGACCCAAAGGCGCACCGAGCAGCTGATGAAAAAGAATGAACATCTTGTATCTCCCATATATCATGCACTCCTGGATGAGCGTCCACAATGCCGACATAAGTTTGATAAGTCAAGATGTGCACAACTATTCTGAAAATATTTTCAGGGCATTTAGACTCTGTTTTTGCGTCTTATTCCGGCTCTCATTGACATCATGATCAATTTTGACATTCATCCTAAACTGTAGGGTGTGTACAGAGGGCCTTGAAGGTAGCTAATACGGACTAGCGTATGATCCAATAGATAGCATAGGCTGCCTACATAGGAAGACCGTGTGGATGTATATGAGCTTACATAGAGCATTTATAAGGCGCTGGGGACCATATGTGAGCTCGTGACGCACGTATGTAGGCCAATGCATATAGGCCAGAACAGGTTTCTATAAGCTAGTACAGGTCCGTAGGGCAGCATAGAAACCTATAGGTGGGAATAGTATATAGACTGGTATGTGGGCCTTTAGACCAGTATAGGAATCTATAGGCCAGCATAGGATCATATAGGTCGGCATAGGGGCCCACATACCAGCATGGGACTTTATAGGTTGGCACAGTATGTGGATCGGTATAGAATGTTATAGGTCAGCATCAGAGCCTATGGACCAGTGTATGAGCCGTGTTGGTTTATATATTGCATATACCTTTTTTTCCACGTTATGTTTGCACATTTATTTATTGTCGACATTGCCCGCCATCTTGTGCCACATGTCTATTGTTTCACCGGTGTGGTGTGACACGACCATGGCGGCCACGTTTATTTGCTGGGCCCGACTGAAGCCTAGGTGCAAGAGGACTGTGCGTTTGGTTTTGACCATCTTGTTCCTCATGCAGCAGCGATATGGGTTATTGATCTTCGCAGTGCTCGCTGTGGTGGATGCGGCGCACAAGCACTATTCGCAAGCCGGTGGCATAGCTGTAGCGGCGTGCCTCACGGTGTGAGAAGTCGGTTTGAGCGTGTGGGACGACACATGCCATGCCGGCCGTGGGATGACTGCTGGCTCCTGAGAAGGGGCTGGTCCTTCTTGGGTGGCCATCTCTTATTGTCCGCAGCCCGTCTCCTTTGAAACGAATAGCCCGGCTGGCCCGCGCTGTGGAAGGGAGACTAGTTGCAGGTTGCTACAGTGGTGCACGTAAGATTAACGCTGGCGTGAATAAACCGAGAAACACCGATCTAAAAGTTGGCAGTAATTTACGGTGCTGTCAATCAGCAGTGGCCCATGAAGTGATGCAATGTGCTCCGCTGCAAAGATCATCTCTTTGATGCCCCATCAGTCACAGCGCAAAATAAACCAGTTGCCCTCCCGGAACTCAAGCGCGTGGAGGCACATATCAAATAATTAATGGATACCGAACCATATATCATCTGTCCTGAACCTCAGATAGGAAGCTCTATGGCCCGTCTCGCATCTAACTGTTCCGGAAACATATGTGGATTCCACAATCTGGTTGTTGGGTGTGCTACTTATAAGTGGAGCTCAAGTTTCGTCTTTTAATTAATGGTAGCTCAAACAAGCCACCACCATTATTTTGCATTATTTACAGCTTCTGCTTTCATCTCTTCTACTTGGCCACCTTAAAAAACTAAGTGATATTTAAAAATTGGTGTTGACGACCGATCCAAACACTTAGGACTGTAGAAGCGCCATAGCATTTAGATGCTCTGTTTCCGCATTTTGTGGAATCCTAAATCTTTTTCTCCAAATCGCCAACATTTTCATTGATTTTCGATTGGTCACTATTTCCCATGTCGTGCTGTTTTCCCCTCCATTTCATCTTCGCTATAAGCATTTCATCTGTGATGGATTTATTTCCTATATCCGATTATAATTTGTCTTTTCCCATCAACCCAGGCTTTCCCGACGATCATGGTCATTACAGCTTTCCCTCAAAGCATCCTATCGTGAAAACTGTTAGATAAACTTCGTCGTTCTCTTCAATTTTGGAATTTGCTCTGCTTTTTACAGTCACTTTCCTGTCAGCTCGCACCCCGTGGAAGTCCAATTATTGCTTTTTTCCCCGGTAAACCTCACTCTTTGCATCAAGCATTCTGTTTTGTATTTTTGTCTAAAGCTTTTGCGCCTCGTAGAAATCCAAAGAACCGAGCTATTGCATATGCTAATGTTTTGACCTGACACCGTACCGGTGGCCGTTGTTCATATTTTCGCATAGCGGAGTCATATTTCTATTGTACGTCCGTTTACAAAGCAAGTGTTTTTGTGCCAGTATCTCGCCCCGCCGTTTATGTACATTTCGATGTCACATTGTGATCGCATCACAGAACATTTTGTGGTGAACCGGGGAACAAACATTTTCATGGTCAGTTCATAACAAGAGAAGATTAGAAAATCCGAGAGAAGGATCAAAAATACAACGTAGTCAGGAAGCAACCCAACAAGTTTTGCTAGAATTGCAGGTGATTTTAATCCGTTAACTCTACTGAACCCTCCCGCCTTTTCAGTGCCAAATGATCTTTGCGTGATCTTGATCACCAGGGCGCTGGTTTTTATAACTCAAAATGGTATATTTAAAGAGGAACTTGGTTGCCAGTGATGGCGATATAAACAAAAGGAAGAAAACCGGGATGCGAGCGGCAGAGCTCTTTCCTAATGAAGGTTAGTCTGATGATATGGTTCCAGCATATGATCCCGGTCACGTATTGGCGAAGCACCTTGATCCTCCGGCCCCATTACTATTCGACTTACCCAGGGTGAATTTTTGGACTTCAGACTGACGCCGCGAATAGCGCCATAAGTTTATGAATGTACTCCAAAGTTTCAAAACATGCAACGTGTTGGGCCTTTTCTTACTTCATACCGCGCTCTACCATCGAAGGTGAGTTATGGAAGCTGCTTCGGGATGTTTCTTGTTGGAGTCCGAAATGAAGGATAATAGGGGACTAGTTAGGACAGCCGTTGAAAAGGGCCCAAAACGTGGTTGACAAAGTTATGTCTGAGGCAAGAAATATCAGAGGGTATATTCGTGTCGGTCATGGTGGCGTAAATGCACAAATGCACCATGGCTACAGATCAACTGAGCTACAAGTACGACATGGAATTCCTGCATGCCGTTGAGGGTAAAACCCAGTGGCGGCCATTGCAATTGCAGAGCAGCCGAGATAACAAAGCAGGAATCATAAGCCGTAGGATCCGCGAGGCCAAATTTGAGGACCAAGCGGGATGCCTATACCGGCAGGCAGCAATGGTCTAGCTACGGAACAGTAGCAGGCCAACAAAGCCATGTACCCGCCAACTTCAACATATCGCGAAAGAAAATTCTCTATGTCATTTCAATTGATGGCATGGCTCCCGCCCAACATAACTTGTGCGGCACCAACGAGAGATTGTCTGATTTCTTGAATGTTGCGAAGGCTCACACATTAGAGTGCTTCAGCATGAAAAAATTCCGCGGCCCAATTCATTTGTCTGAATAGGTGGCACCGTGCAACAAATTGCCGAATAAAATCAGATCGCTACAAGGAAGATTGTCCAGGTAGGCGATATAAATGGCCTCACCAAACAGAGGTGATGCCTGCACTTGATACCTCGAGGTCCAGATTAGTTTGCTTGATTTCTCAGACCACCGATAACCCAGTTGGCTTTGGCGTGGTCACTGCGGGATTGGCCACTTCTGTCGGGTTGTTAAGGGCGCCTGCATTTGTTGACGGCTGGCCGAACGGGCGTTTGATTAATGGACAATTTGTGCAAAACCACCAACTTGTAAAGATTCCTACAACTCTAGCAGTGAGCATGGTGGGACGCAAGTGGCATCTGCTGTTCGGTTGAGTTTGCAACTGGTTTCGTTGGACACCAACGAGCTGTCGGAGCCAGCGGACGCATATGCACTGGCCGACCGCCGAGGCAAGTCGAAAGTTCGTTGGATGCAATTTTGTCGTGGCGGCCGAACGAGTGCCTGGTCAACTGATAAAATGAAAGGGTTGGCGTGATACTCGTTTGTGGCACCCCGGAGGCATACTGGATTATGGAACATTGAGTCAGCGATCGCCAGACGCCAGAAAGATGCCGCAATAGGGTGAATACTATTTCGTTCTTCGAGCGAAAAGGATTAGGCGAACTGCGACACTGTGTGACCGGCAGATATAATTGCATACGACCCAGAACTCCGTGATCTAAGAAGCAGTTTCCCCAATTCATGCGAGGAAGTACAATGAAGGAGAACAGATCTTTTGGCTTGTTCTAAAATGCCGCTCCCAGAGAGTCTGCAGGCCAAACAGACCGTGATTAGAATGACACAACTGCATTAAAGAATATTACACTTGGGAGGTAGATTTTGCCGTGTATGTGGGCTTTCGGAAAGGTAGTCCGTGACAAGGGCGCACTAGGAAACCCTTAGTTACGTAGATGAAGCTGCGTACACGGTACATGAGATGTTATTTATTCAATCATATCATGGCAAACCCCAAGAAACTTCGTGCAGCATTTGATTGTGCGGCAAAATTTCAAGGAATGCCGGTCAACGATCTGCTGTTGCAGGAACCAGCTTGGTCGAAGTTCAGTGCCGCCTTCAAATGAGTAAAATAAGGTTATCCGCAATATAGAAGAAATTTTCCTAGGTTTGAAGGAGCCGATTAATGATAGAAATACGTTGCTTCTATGCGGTGGGCTGATAACGACGTACGCAAATTGATCATGGAATACAGAGTGACTTTCTATCTGCTGTTGCAGTACCGTTGCCATTTTGTGCCAATTATGCACTGCGAGGTTCAGCTAATAATGATTGCTGGCATAGTGATAGCTGCGATTTCCGAGGCGAGGATGGGGTGAGGTTCACGATAGGCGATGGTAGCGACATCTGGAACAGGGATCTAATTTTGGGTGCCTTCGTGGCAATTGGATGTGGACGTGTTGCGTATGTTGGACACGAACGGACAGTTCCAGCAGTAAATCTGTGCAGTCGGGAAGGCTTTTCTTCTCAAAAGGTCACAGACTTTGTTGATCACGTTATGTGGTCTGGATATTTAAGCAGACTTGCACCGTTGGTGGTTTATGCGGATTAGAAGCAATGTCCACTTCATCGCGGACGTGGAGCAGGTCGTATTTGACCGTCCTGAGATACCTGATCTGAGCTTTGGGTCAGCTTGTTTTCGCGGTGTGTTAAGATGTGCGGAGATGGGGCCAGAAACTGAATGGTAGACTCTTGGGGAGACACGATTGCAGATTCACATAACTGGAACGAAAAAAGGAGAGATGGAGATCCGGAGGTGTTCCAGCCGAGGGTTATGGTGCGCGCAAATCAAAGAACGAGAAGTGAATAATGTTATGTATAATGAGGTATCAGATTGTAACGAACTTCTCGCTTGGAATGGTCTAATTGTCAAATTCA
Source organism: Fasciolopsis buskii (assembly GCA_008360955.1). NCBI lineage: Eukaryota > Metazoa > Platyhelminthes > Trematoda > Plagiorchiida > Fasciolidae > Fasciolopsis > Fasciolopsis buskii. The sequence continues at coordinate 23,152 of LUCM01009635.1, read as the reverse complement.
TGCATAAGTAAGGGTTTAGATTTGGACATTAAATATTAGTTTGGGAGTAAGTGAGAATGTGATGTGAGTATGTCTTTTTATATACCTTGCCACATGCGCACTAAACGAGATAGAAAGTCAGGTGAAAAATTGCACTGGCTTGTTTCATTGACGGAGTTTTTCTGCCTATACTTACAGTGATTTGTACTTGCGGAAATTACTGGGAACAAAAAATGGCTAGACCTTGTTGCCTGGGTTGAGATGAGACTTCGAGCACTATATCCAGTCATTACCCCAGGCCCGATTCATAGGCTCTTTCTAATGGAGTGCAGCGATCATGCACGTTTATCAAGTTCTGTATGATTATTGCCTTCCTAATTTCTTTTTTAAAGGCGACGGAGTCAGGAGAATTCATCCTTATGCGTAGGAGTAGTTTATTCCACAGGGAGGACTATTTGATGATGAAGTTTTTCCTAAGTGCTATCCTAGACATAGGAACTGACACCAAGAACTAAGCTGACGCAAGCCATAGAATGCAACGCAAGACCAAGTTTGTACACGGATGATACAGAGAAAACCTAAGTACTGGAAGTCAGAAGGGGTATGGAAATACATTCTGCGTTGGATTACGTGGGATGCGCGCTCGGAAGCTGCAAAGCGTTGCGCAGTGCACAAGTATGTACTACGGAATTCAAAACTGGACAAACTGTCTTGCAGGATTATACAGGGTATTCTTTTACTGTTGGCGAGCGACGGATTGGAAGTCTTTTCCTGTTTAAGTGCACTAAATTGTGCGTCTTTGGCACAAAACTTGACAGAGGCTCAAAGACGGATGTCAAAATATGCCTGGAGGTGCACTAGTCAGCAGCCTCAGGTAGTGGACAAAAACTTGACCTGAGATCAGTGGGGACTTGATAAATATATTGCAATTAATCAAAATCAAAAGAGACGTTATGCGAGGCGACTAAAGAAAGTCGAATTCATCAGCAATCAGTGGACGATAAAATGTTGATGAAGGCGGAGGACTACTTTAAAGTCTGCTGAACAATCTGGAAATCAAGATTCTATGGAAGGTTTTGTAGAGACAAAATAAGGATTTCTCAGGACTGCCATTTTCATTCCTATGCGGCTGGCGTAAAACGGGAATGAGAAGTGCAATCGTGAAGAAAACGCTTGTGTAAGACGTAAAACATTTTTAAATACAGCAGCCGTGGATATCCTCTGAGTTTTCATTTTTGCTGTCGCAGTTTTTGATCTTAGACGGCGGGACATGTGGATAGTTTGAAGCGGCGCACAAGGTGTTCCAGCGGCAATAGTATCTTTGTTTTTAACCACTCAAAGAGACCCACCTGAGCAGAGTATCCGAGGGGATCAGCGACTTCGTTTGGATTGGACGGGCCAGTACTCGAACGTCATATCTGTGTTCTAGAGTCCTAGCAAGAGCGGGAAGCTAGCAGATTTGGAGCTGCCCTTACAGCAGCGGAACTTTTAGCAGTGCTTATAGCCTAAGTGCGAGATCAGAAATTTAAAAGAGAATTAGTCTGTCTCGCATGTCAGCTTGGTGTTATGATGTTTATGCAATGGTAAAGAAATAGAGATATCATTCGACCTACGGCTGATCGCATGAATAAAAAATTAGGCCAATAAGTAAAAAAGAAACAAAGCAGGAGGCGGGATTAGCTACAGAGGATGGAGAATTAAGGTGAGTTGGCCCTAAGCCAACCGTGGGAGGGTTTATTGGTGCACTGGTTAATAATAAAGAACTTATATGCTCAATGACGAAGATTGTACTGGGGTCAGTTTGCCATTGTGAAGCAAAGTATTCCAGCTACAAGCAGTTGGTGACTACTCCGGAGTACGTACTGATTTTGTGACAGTTGTCATGGTCAGCATGCTCTGTGCTGCTGATCTGATACAGAGAATTAGACTACAAATTGAGAATTATGGAGGCCAATGTGTTGAGAATAACAGAATTCTTTGGGATACGGCATAGCTCAGTCTATTTCTGTTGATTTACTTCGTTTTCTTAGTAGAGCTGCAGGATGAATGGTATAAGGATTAAGTCGCTGTTGTCAGTAGTCCTAAGAAGGAAAACGGTATAGGGCTGCACAGCTTTGGATACCCAATTTGAGTTGAGCTAGAAGTCCAGGTGGCCTTCGAAGGGGGTCGCGTGAATGAACGTGGATATGACTGATGTTGTGTTTAATCAATTCCGGGACAGGGCAAGTGACAGAAAAGTAAGCTTGATATTATTAGGCCAGCAGTTCCTTGGTAACGGCACATGGGCCAGGCATCAGCGTTCGACGTTGGGTTGCAATGCATATTGCTTGTGTGGTATCCATTAGGACATTCAAGCGACCAAAGTACTTATAGTTAAAGACTGAGTGCTGCAACGACCAAACATTTGAGTCTTGGTTCGGATGACATCGGTTAGCCATTTACAGTGCGATTCGCCCAAAAATACACATCCTAAATACTAGATAGCACCTGAAAACCTCAGGCGGGAACATAATCAAGTTTGACGCGAAACCCGGGGCAGAAAAAATCGCTCTGAAAATCCCACGATTATATTCATGGGGGAGAAATTATTTACATAGCAGTCATACCTGTGCCGATGAGCCTTAGTCAATATCCAGCCAAAGGGTAGTGAAAAATAGCACACAAATCTGCGTAAAATAAACGCTCGATGAAAGCGAATAAATAGAAAATTCCTGTCCTGCAGTTCAGGCACACGAAAGAGATTCTGCATGCTTGATCAACTTCGACCACATTTAAATGAGTGTGGCAGTCAAAGATTAATGTAAACGAACGGAACATATACAGCGGATTATCGTGATCGACAAAATAAAAGTCGACCGTAAAAAACTGCCGCCACAAGCCAAGTACGTTGTAACCGCACTAAATGTCCATAAAATAACCTCAAATAACGAGCACAGTTGCTATCAAACGAAGGACAGATACATGAGAATAGTTTTGTATCCTGAGATTCGCTAAAATTAGATCCCTCGTGGCTCTGATGCATAAGAGTATACCTGGTACTCTTTAACCATATTATCACGGGGGACAGATGCGTCTCTGCACCTCGCGTTAGAAATCCACTCCCGTACTCCCTCCAAAATGCGGATTCTATTACAACACTCCCTATTCCAAAGACTTCCGTTAGAGGCAACCTGTTTATTGGTAGATATTCGTCACTATGGAATAGACTCACCAATGAGCTGCGCATTCTGTCACCATTATCTATTGCATTTAAAAACGAAGTACGTAAAGTAGTTACTGTACCCTTTCTCATTATTCTGTACCACCCATACTCACTTAAGGATGGAGCATATGAAACTGGATTGGGCTTCTAAAAAACGCATTGATGTCATCTTTTCGTTCATTGCTGAAAGAAAAGTAAATCTCCCTACTAATATCATTAGGAATCAATCTAGTCTCTTCTACTTCAAACAGAGCTCCAACACCAGCGTATGCAACTTAGTTACGTGCAGTTCCACGTCGGATGCTTCTCACCGTTTCTCTGCCTGAAAAATGGTATCTATCGCTAAATAGTCTGACTTCCTATCCATAAACCTTATCGTTCTAACTGCGTAAGGGGCAGCTTACCCATAGCCTTCTCCCACACACTCACCTTACTAATCCCAAAACCGTCGCCGACACGGTGTGGCAACCATAACCTGCAACCGTCTTATAAAAAAACAAAAACATCCGCTATCACCCGCGCCCCTACTTTTCATTAACTCTTCTCTTCATGCAAAAGACTGGCCTGTATAAATCACCTTGTTTCGGACGAACCCAAACGATACCCTCCAGACGAAATTAAGGCAAATGTCCTGGATTCTTTCTTTATCATGCCTCATCGATATCTATTCCATTTGGCCAACTCAGACTTCAAACTATGGCCACGAATATAGAGTCCCATGTGGTATCTTCTCTCCCCATAGTGACCGTTTACATGAACCGTACCCACTGGCTCCTGACCATTTCTTGTTTTGAGAGTCACGGCACCCTAGAGCGACATGTCATCCTTGATTACCAAGCGGAATTTAGTCAATCACTATTGCATCCATCTTTATAGTTCGATCATTATTTATATCAGCAGCAGTTATTCCCTGTCCGTCCCATTAAATACCGGCTCATTCTCCTCACTCACAGTGTAGACGATCCTACCAAATACCGGTTCATTCTGTCTACTCATAGCGCAGACGATCCACATATTAGACTAGCTAGCCCACCTATTTAAATATATATGTTTATGTCTATAAAAAACCCAGATTCCTCAGTCACCGTCCATATATTTTGAATTGCAACATGCGCCCTAGTCACTTCCTTCTCTGAGCTGCTTGTAAGATTGATCGCTTCTAAATCTGCAGCTGGCAGTTAGGCCAGACTGCCGTCCGTCTTTTTTCTCTCTTCCAGGCCTTA
>LUCM01009635.1:0-17766 GCA_008360955.1 Fasciolopsis buskii | reverse complement strand
TGTGGTTTCGCTCACAGGATCATAACAGGCAATGTGAGCGAAACCACATTACATTGCATGTTTGGTTTCCGTTTTCTGTGTCTTCACTGTGCCCTCTTGGCCCAATTTCGCTCTCATCTTGCGCATGACTCTCGTATGTCAACAAATATACATAAACAAACAAATCTTCCAAATGCTAGAGGTCGCTCTCACCCCCTGTCACTTCGATTTATATTATCCGTATTTCCTGTGCGCCATCTATGCAAAGAATTGATCTTGCCTTGCGCATGCATCTTACAAATCAAGAAATATTATGATTAGAAGAGGGACAAGGAATTTTCAATATTTCCGACGTCAAAGCAACCAAATGGTTAAGGTGTTAACCATGGCAACAGCGAATTCTTTATTCCGTATATTCCATTTTTGGGTAGAAGTCGAGATCCGGAAACAGTCAAACGCTCTCGCCCTGCCTAATAATGTAACCAGCATTACCCAGTTGGTTGCAACATTCTGAGTAACCTGCCGCAAGACGTCAAGCTGAAAATTGAGGAAGGATAGGCTGCTCAGGATGCCCTGTTTAAAGGAGCCGATATCACTGTGGGAAGAAGAAAAGATTTAACAGTTATTTCACGGGAACATTTTTTATATGTCGGTTTAGATTGAAGTGTGGGAGAAAAGGGAAGTTAGAATGGTACTGTGAGAGCGAGAACATATCTAAAAGGTCCGGAGGTTCTGTGCCAGTGGTGGAAAATAGACTGTTGGCATATCATCAGCTTTAATCCTGTGGACTGGCTTGGCATACTGCATCACTGTCACGATGCCAACAACGTCGAAAGGGATAGAAGAAAGCTGTTCTGAAGCCAACATGGGACGGAATTCAAAGTGTGACAGATTTTCGGTAGAGAAAGCAGGAGACATGAGTGTGTTAAATGCATCCTCGATGTCTTCAGGTTGCCCTGTGCGCGAGGCATTATAGGTGTTGTTCAGAACGACCAGCGGTGTGGACAGCAAACTAGGCGTGAAAATTTGAGAAATTTTCTATCCAAGAGCTGGTATTTTTTGCCTTCTGAACCTTAGTTCGCATTCATTACGGAGTTCCAGTTGCAAGGAGTTAGCAAGTGCGACAGAAGCGGGAAGTTTTCTGTTTCAGTAAAGATTTTAAGGGCCTTCGGAAGTTTTAAGTGGGGCCAAAAACGCTCGGTAAGATTTTGGGCTTTGTTGGTCGGTCGGAGCGTAAAGCAATTGAATGTGAATGTAGGGTTAGGTTAAGATCTGTCTGGTGCATTCTATAGGTCAGATGATAGAGAAATCTGAACCAGTCGAAGACTAACAGAGCGTCAGCGACTGCCTTCCATGGAGCTCACATGTAGGGACAAAATGCAATACAACCGTTGTTTGTTGTTGGCGAGAGCTCATTGGGAAGAGAGAAACCGAACAGGGTCCTCTTTTGGTTACATCCGGGAAAGGATTTCGGAACAGTGATGAAAAAATTAAGTTTGGTATAAGTGATTTTATTTCTTACATACTATGAAGCCTTGTGGGTGTAGTCACATGGGAAGATTAACTTTCAGCGTGCGTTTCGAGGATAAAAGAAAGTAATGTCGCTAAGGACTATAAAGCAGACCAAAACATTTAGGGGGCATTGAAGTCATCCACAACTAGTTTAGGGATGGGGGCCAGAGAGGTAAAGTAGGCATGAGTGAGACCAGAAGTTATCGTAAATACTGAATGTCCGTGGATGGTTTGGACATCCTACGTGGAATAAAAGATCAAGCAGTTGAATATGAAGCCGGATTCTGTCGGCGATGGAATCCGCCGGTGGATGTTAAAGGATGGAGACCGTGTAGAGCTGCTTTACGTCGGCCAGTCAGCTACCTCCTCTACAACTTGATTTGTCGGTCTGGTAGGAGTCGCAACAACCCACACAAATCAAAGTAGACCTGTTGTCGGTTAGCTAGGTCTGTTAATAGTGTGCTGTAACGGGAGTTTTTGGCTGTCAGAATTCTTAGGCGGTGGTATTTTGGAAAAGAAGAGAAAACTCCCAACAGCTGTTCGTGGTTATGTGACATTCAGGAGGTGCATTCTGTAAGGGCCATGTAGTCACAGTGTGCGTTATGGGTTTGGAGAGTGCACAGCCAAGGTGGAGGGAAGAATCTAGTCCAGTTAAATACGCTGGTCCGCAAGAGACTGCCCCGGGGCAAGGAATTTGTGAATAGAAACGCAGAGCAATGGAAAACGTTTGGCAGCTAATAAATGGGGTTTAAAAGGACTCCAATAGAAGACATTCGGTATCAGTGAAGTTGAAAAATGTGAAACTGTCGGCTGGTGACATTATCGGCGCAGAACTGGCAGCCCAGCTTAAAGTTGAGGGAAAAGTGTATAATGCCCAATAAAAATCCCACTATCGGGCACATCAGCGCTTCCTTTGGGATAAAATCCATTTTTGGAACTTGCAGCAGTTTGAACACGGTCTTCGGAGGGTGAGACATGTTGGTACTGCGCTGGACACCAGTGGTTGCGGAAGGAGACCAATGGTAAATGCAGAATCGGATGACAAACTGCAGTCGGCTAAAGTTTGTTCGTTAGTCTGAGGGGAGACAAGGCTAAGTCCTGCAAAATTACTTCGTTGAAGGTGTTTTTGGTCAGGGCGTGAGGGTATCGGGGAAGGTGAAGGGTATTGGGGTCACAAGAATAGATTTATACAAGGTGGCATATCAAACGGGTAAATTTTGGTTTGAGGTAGAAGTTGGAGGGACGTTGGCAATGCACTGGCAGTTAGCAAGTAGGGTCTCCAAAGAGTGCGGGTGCATGCATAAAGAGAGGCAATTAGGTTGGTTGCAACTGACCATTGGTTGGTTGCTAAGTCCTTGAAGATCTCATAAAATGGCAAATATTCTGCCACGACAGCTTACTGGAATTCGATATCTCGATGGTGTCAGATAATGGTAGTACATGAGCTGCTTGCCTTATTGGATTAGCCAGTTGGCTGTTAATGAGCAAGTTTTCTTGAATAATTAGGTTGCTGACTGAAATGTGCCATCCCTCAAATTTACACCGCTCTGAGCTGTGTCGCTCTGCATTTTGGGTGCAGGACCGGGAACGCGCATTTAGTGTGGAAGGTAGTCCAGACCCTCAAGTTTATCGGTACCTCCAGGCAAGACGGATATTACTTGCGTGGTTATACTCTCTGTACTGCAAGTGTAGAATGATGTAGTAGACAAATTCAATTGAAAAAATTTAGCGGCTAGTCGGACGTGCAATTTGGACTGAAGTTCATACAAATATACCGAAACTGGCTGCAACCAGCGAGGAGGAAGCTTTGGTTTATTGGCTTCGCGGTAGGCATATGCGGTATATGGGTGTCATTACTATCTACGGGTTGGCCCAAACGGACCAATAACAGTTGTTTAAAGTTCAGAGAGCTGGAACGAGTGTTATAATTAAGGAAGTGGTCGCTTTTATTGACAATGTAAACGTGAGATTAAGAGGCCTGCGTAGCAACCGCTGTCCGCAGGCAGGCCCAGATAGTGCTCGCTAGGCCCATGATTATGGAAGGGGTGTGGCTGTCAGGCCCATTACTAGGATAAGATAAGTAATTTGATGCTACTGTGCTGGAATCTGGATCCATCCTGTTGGGATATACCTGTACTATATTGGGGAAGGCTGTTCTAGGGGGACGAAATCTGGTGGACTTGAGAGGTTGTGGTAAACTCTGAGCACAGAATCGCCTGCTGGAAGGAAGATTTTCATTGAACGTTTACATGCTTCTATACGGCGTGTATTTGTTCATGATAACCTTATCGTCTATCATTTCCTTGGCTGATACTTAACCATAAAAATGGGATAGAATTGGCAATTGGTTGGGGAGATTTTTCCCAGAGCCTCGCTCAGAGGCAAAAGTGGAGGGTTATAGTGAGTGCGCTGATTATGGTAAATTGGACTAACGGTAATGAGAGGTTTCCGACACACTGAAAACATTCACAATGCCTTTACAAGCTTCTATTTACCTGTGGTCAATAAGCGTCCTGATGTAGCAAAATTAATGGCATCGGTGTCATTGAACGATCACTGGGGTATGCCACTGTAAACAAATCTCCGGTCCGTTTATCCAGGCCTGATCACCGTCCGTTTTAATTTTTTCATTGAGCTTGACCAAAGTGGCATCTGCAACTGAACTGTGGAAACAAAAAGCAAGAACCACGTGGCTGAAATCAGCCCAGTAAAGATGCAAAACCTTGGAATGTTTAAATAAGGAACCGTCCCTTCCAGGTCCCCAGTAACTTCTGGTGCATTTCGTGTGCCCCAACATTTAGCAAAACAACCCACTAAAGTCTTTAAGGACATTTGACGATTTTTTCACGTGCTGTGACGAATGACGACAATCCATCCACATCATGCCAATCTCCCTTGAATAAATATTCATACTCATCTGCCTCTTGTGCACCGAAGCGGTGGCCCATCTGCTGGAAAAGTCAAAGTTGATTGCCACCCGGGCCTAATCAAGTATCTCCAGCTGTCTTCGCCGCTGTGTCGGTACCTCAGTTTTGCTTGCAAATACCTGTTCATTTTGACATCTTTCTATCCCAACGGGTATCACTGTCATTAACCCGTATATATTAGAGGCAAGCTCTCTAACCCTGTAGATTACCGCCAAATGCTCCGCATTCCCCTATTCCTAGAGTTGTGAAACTTCCGATTAGGAAACATTTTATCGCTTAAATACTGGAGCAAGCCTATTAGCCGTGAACCACGGGGATTTATTCTAAAGAATTCTTTTGCTATTATGACCGACTTGTTGAAAATTATTAAGATAACCGCCTACACGGGAAATCATCTATGGCTGTTTTTCTAGACATAGTGAAGGCTTTTAACAATGACTTACTTTAGGTAGGCAGATAGAGCGAAATGAAATGGGTCGCTGACCCAGTGCTATCAAGGCATTTATCATACATGTAGTCTAAAAAACTTGGCTGTTTGAAGGGACGGCCCTATATCCGAAAATGTAATGGGAACTAAGGAGTATTTCAAGGCAGTGTTCTGGGCCACTATCCTTCACGTTTCATGTCAACGCTGGCTTCAACGTCATTGGTTTCATTTAGGTTCGCCGAAGGTACTACAATTTACCAGCCGATTGGTCTTCAGTTTTAGATCTCACCAATACTAGCACTTTATAAGACAGCATCACTTTTCCTGAAAAAAACTAATGGATTATGGAATTTTCCTCTTGGAATCGTAACATCATGCGCTGAAAGTGCACTGTCCCCGGGAAAACTCCAACTTGTAAACCATTTCTCCTCACTAGCCGTCACGTTCGCGGTCCGGTCCGAAATTTGCCCTGCACATCAAACTTGTCCGTAAATGTTGTCACAAAATTTGCCAAGGTAAGTGAATTAAGGGCCTTACTATACAAAGCTCTTAAGTTGAAACAGAGCAAGCTACACTTTTTCAAAACCTAAGTCATATCAATTCTGAGTTCTGTTCCAACCTGATGCACGGTAACAGGTAAACAGTAAAATAGTTTACTGCACCTTTGCCAAGCAGTTGACCGGCCTACCCGCCAAACTAAACTATGTGAAACGCCACAATTCGCTGCATTTAGACTCTTTACGGCATATGAGAGAAAAACTAGGTACTCTATAGCAGTTTGGCAGGCGATTGCTGTCCTTCTGTATTGCCTGATAGGAGCTTATCCTCGTACTCTTCCCGGGATACGAAATTTATTTTTCATTTTAAAACGGGAATCATAGATGTCAAGGCCAACCTTTTTAGCGCAGAACATTCACCATCATAAAATGAAAATTTCTCGTATTTCAGCATGTTAGTTTCATCATCTGTCGCCCTCAAAGGAGAAGATTGAATATAAGTTGGTGCATTCTTTCTCATTCATTTTATCATCCATGCTCATTTTAGGCCGACGCACATGAAATGAGATTGGGTTCTGCAAACTGTCGACGGCACGATCTTATTTCCAGTGGCAGAAATAAGCCTACTCGTCGTAGTATAACAGAAACAAGGTAATGTTAGCGTTTCCATGGTACTGCCGTTAGTTTGCCAATGATCCTAAAGCACGGATAATTTCAGCTTTACAGAGCCGTCCTTGTTCTGGCGAACTTGAGAGGCTCAATACGGGCACAACCAGGTCTGCGCCCCAAAGTCCCCCTTTTCCACCACAAGTCGAATCTTCCTCGTGCATGAACGGTTTAAATCTCGTATATGCTCAGTCATTACGACGTTCTACGCAATTTTCACAGAATCCTTCCTTCTCCTTTTGATAGGCCCTTTGGTCTTTATATGAGGTTTGGTTCTGCTTTGCTGCAAAGATCTGAATATGTATACCTTATTTTCTCTCATTGTCTTCATATTTGTTTCCACGTATGTCCCTCTGTCCTCTGCGTCCCTAACTGCTACTACTGCCGCTGTTAACTGGACACATGATTCCCTGGCCATTTCGCTAAGTATGGGCTTACTTTTACTGGCCTATGTAGAACAGTTGCACATAGATCGTTCTGTTCACTTGTTTAAATACATATAAATAACTAGATTGGTTGACATCGCCAGCCACCACCTCGGAGTTTTAATTATGGTATAGGTTTTAATTTCTCTTGTGCTTCTGGGCGCATTGCGCAATTTTTCGCCTTCCTGTCGTTATTGGACAACAGGGTTAAGCAGCTGCTTGTGCTCTTCATTCCTGGGCGTTCAATTCTGATTGGGACTTCAGAATCAACTCGCTTAGACGCCGCCTTTTCCACCCTGCTGTTATGAACGGCTCTTGAAGACTTAATGGCTTCCCGTCCCACGTGTACCATATAAGCACTTTGTCTTTGGCATCCCGTGTAAACCGGGGACAGCCACGGTAGTGCAGGACGTGGTCAGATTCCACGCTCTCAGCTGCCCATATCGAGTGGGGAACTCCGGTGCTGAGGTGCGCGGGGGAACCTAAGTTGGTAGATCACATCCCGGCGTTCACCCCAAGAAAATATTTTTCAGGTTGCGTGGCCAGCTCACGGCCAACCTCACCCAGTAGCGCCGTTATGGTTAATAGAACTGTAGTCACACTCTTCACGTGCATTCTTTTATAGTGGCCTCTTGCCCCCTCCCTAATGCTTTTTAGCCTAACTTATAAAAGAACTAACGAGGAAAACTTTTATTGCTGCCCGACATCAGCTAACGCTGATACTCTTGGCAAAAAGCACTTTTCTCTGGGTCTAAGCTTACCAGAATCATGGATGATAGACACACCGCCTACACACACTCACAGATCATCCGCATGCACCCCAAGGAGTCCTGTTGGTGTCACGGTTGTGTTTTCAAGGGCGGCAATAAAGCGCTAAAATTAAAAAGTGGTTAGATGGGTTTGGGATACAAGGAAAAGAATTGTCGATAAGAAAAGCTGTCAAATATTATGACTGCGTGATAGAAGAGGCACTTAGATAGACCAAAAGGTGTATTAAATATTAAAGAGATAAAACAGGCCGTGTATTTTTGACCGACATAAAAAAAGGGTTTCTAAATTGCAATTGTCGGTGATCATATAGTGGCAGTCAAAGGTTAGCAAGAGCATCATCGAAGGGAATATGTATAAACATGGTAGATAAACACCATTCAATAAAAGCGCAGCTTCCGATGAATTTTAGGTAGAAAAATAGATCTATCTGCAGCAAAAGATTATAAACTTGTGACGTAATTTGTGAAACTAACAAACGCCACCAATGCCGAGAGTGGCTGAGAAGGATATCGTGGAAAGGCGCGCAAATGGAGTAAAAACTGAACGGGCCACTGTATGAAGCTACTCGTAAAATTAATTTAACAAATTGATAGTTTTGACGGTGCAGAGTACCATTTCGGTTATTCAAATGTCATATCGCAGCCGAGAATGCACAAATTTAACCATGGAGAAATATCAGCAAATCTGTGCCACGGAGACTTGGTCAAAAAACGATGTCCAGGAAAGTTAAAGCACATTTTCTACCTAGGAAAAGGTTTCATCTGTTAAGAACACTATAAAACCCCACAGATGACTGGAAAACAGGAATGACAGTTCATAACAGACAGCAGTATAGCACAAGACCTAAAGGTAACTTGATAGTCTGACGGGAAAATAGTAGCGGAACGGGAAAATCCGACAAGCTGTTTATCTGCCCCCATTGCGGTTGCTTCCCATGTCTCGCACTTAGGGTGCAATGAGTTGTACAGGAGCACAGTTTCCATGAGGGTCTATGTGAATGGCGCTTGCAGAAGGTTGGCTCGATCAGATCGCTGAGACTCATGAAGTGCGGGTACCCCGTTGGTCAGTCAACGTAATACCATGGCAGATTTGACCAGAATGGTGGACACTGCCGCCCCGACCGGCGGCATCCAAGACTAAAGTATTCTGTCAGCGATTCACTGCACAAAACGAACCAGCGTACAGTTGTTTTAATGATGATAGGACACCGTCGGCATGGAAAATAAGTGGGTTGAGGTAACCAACGCTGCCGGTTTATATCGCGAAGGTCGTTGATCGCGTGGTGGACTGGCATAAAGCATTCGCGTGTGTTGGGCGAGGCGGTTTGCACATTCATCATAGATTAAGTGCGCGGGCCTGGACGAGCCTTTCGGGAGTCAAGGCATAAAACCAACAATAATCTCATTCGCCGTGGTTTGTGTTTCTTCTTTAACGGAACTTTGAAGGTTAAAAACCGACGGTGGTACCTCGCTCAAAAGCGGTTTAGCTAAAGGCCAAACAGCGGCATCTCACTGCAAGTGAAATCTTTACATCAGGTCATTAACGTGGAGGCAATAAGCAGATTTTCTATTGTGCTAACGGCTCAGGGTGTGAAACATCCGGAGACTTTTCGCCGAAATCACAACCGCGATCGGCGCCCGTTATAGCGGCGCCGCCAGGTAAACTGGCCAGACCAGCCTGGAATTTTCTCGGAGCTTCTTTTGATGTTGGGCATTAGAATGATATGTCCTGTGGCCAGCGATTCAACTGGCCCACATATTTGTGTACACAGCCTTGAGACTGCATCAGAGGGCATGCGACGACAACATGTGCTCCACGAAAAGTTTTCTGCGATCGGGGAAACCTAGCCAATGGAACATTGGTATACCTACTAACTTTATTATTTGTTATAAGAGACACGTGGGGCCACTGATAGAAGTCATGCCTAGCATGACCGCACAAAACGCTCAGTCACTGGCATCAATAAAGTAGCCACGCCCGAAATTGTGAGGTTGTACAACAAGGGAAATTTCGAGTATTAGTGAACTGCGGATACGATTGGTCCTGAAAGGCTTAGCAGTACGTCGCAAACAGGTACGGTGAATGATCTTAGTGAGCTTCCCGGTGGACGCTGGTCTGTGTGAGGTTCCGGCGCCTTGGCCTGTGCCATTGCATCAGGGTCGGTGTTTCGTGTCTGAGACAAACAATACTTGTTCGTGCGAAAAAGTGCACCAGAGATGATGTTGTCCGCTTCAGAGGCATCTTTTGTCCGCACTGAAGTGTGAAGAAAAGTCTTAGTGGCCAGTTTTTCGCGACGTTTACAGGTTGGATGCAGAATTTAACACTGATGCTAGTGTTTTTAACCTGTTAGCAGCTTGAATGGCTGAACTTTTATTCGGTGTTTGAAGTGCCAAAGTTGAAATGAGAGCGCGAGCGATTCTGTATCAAACGTGTTGACCTTAGTGTCAGCCGACTGTAGCCGTTTAAAAATGAATGTCAACAGCTTCCTTGAATCGTCGGTTCATTGGTGGATTGCGGTTCCGACTGCGGTGTCTGAGGCGTCGGGTATCAAAGACATAGATTATTGAGAGTCGCGACGTGTAACTATCGTCATTTTGGTGCTAGCGTCTTTGACAGAAGTGAAAGGTGGTCCACCAAACTCATAACGTGAACTTAATTTTAAATTATCGTAAGTGGTCTGGGAGGTGAACAGTGTCTCTCACACAGTTGGGGAGGAATCCACGGCGGGTGTCCGCCAAGCCGGAAAACTGTCTTAATTGTCGACACTATCAATGCTGCCTGTAGTTCCAAATGACCATAACATTATCGAACACTGAGGAAATGCATCAGGCCATGATTAAGTGCCTCATGATTGGGACGTTGGGGCTTCGCAGCTAAGATTCGAAGCGTTAGTCAAGACGCCATTTTTGCCAGGGGGTGGAGACGAATATGCGGGTGAGTCGGATGTTGTCCATCTGAATAGCTTACAATGGAACATCCTGCAAATATACAATTTTATTTCCCAAATCTCGTGTGACATCGTGCATAAATCTGTGGGAGATTTAAGTGCGTAGCTGAGACCACAGGGCATCCTCACAAACTGAAACGGACCAGAAGGGGAGATATCCGCCCGTTTTGATAAGCCAATCCCCTCTAAAGCGATCTGACTGCAAGCCCACACCGCATCTATCCCGCTGAAGATGCTGCAACCGGACAAAATTAAGGTAGGGCACTTTATGTGGAGCATCGGATGCTTATTGGGAATGGTCGGTATTTCCATTTGTTCTGTGGTCTTTGCAGGGTCGCCAGTTGCCACTGAACATAGAGACTTTATGAGGCAGAGCGGGTAAGCGGATAATGGAGGGGAATGTGAGGCCCGGGTCTAGCGCTTGTTCAAATTTTTCCCTGGTTGTGCCCAGCTTGTCATAAGGCGAGCGACAAAGCCGGCCGAAATCCGGGGGGCCTGCGGTCTCTCTGCGGCAGGTCTCCTCAACAGCAGCGTTGAAAAGGGGATCAGAGTCGATATGTGCTGGAGTAGGCGGAAATTAGCTTGCCGTATGAAAAATGGGCTGGCGGCTCATCGCTGCTGTACGACCCTGTCCAAATCGGCGACGTCTGACTGCCTATCACTTTCCTAATCTGAGTCACAGACCTGCGGTTAGAACCGTTGGAGAGAGTCTATGCCAATAACATTATGGGACTTCGACGACCATAAGTGCCAAACGAAGTGAACGACTCAGTTCTAGATCGGTGGTGAGGGAACGACATCCATACTTGGACATACCAGCAACGCTTACAGCGCATCTTTTCTTCTTCTGGAGAGATTATAGAACCCGGGTGGCTAGGGGAATTGCAATAAATTCTGCCCTGTATTCACCGGGAGTATTCAGGTTGTTTTCAACTGCGTGATGTGTGGAAGGTGACGGTTAGCAGACACCACGATTTCGTGCGCAGCCTCCACGAACCGGGACCCTAGCTTCTCTGTCTCTCAAACCTGGTCACGTATTGTCTTAACATCAAAGTAGCTGTGGTGCTCAGAACTACCTTCCGCTGGTGTCACAAAGAGCCATTTCACTTCGGAGTTGCTTCGCCCGATTTGATGTGGGCTGCAAAGATCTTCCGACTGATCTCTATCAACTACTAGTCATTGTAACGACGCGTCGATTCCGTTCTTGGTAGCCGTTAAGTCGTTCCGCGCAGAGCAGGATGAAGCTTTTGAAGATGAGGCGATCAGTGCGGAGAGACCTGGGCTTTAACACGGCAATATATCATCTAGTTGCTGCGGTCTCTGCCAATGAATAACGACAGGCTGCACTAAGCAGCGCTGGTAGACGGAGTCGGAGTGGTTGAGGCCACGGTTCACTTGACGGCGAGTAGTCGTCGGGCGGTTTGCCCATTAAAGGCCGCAATTACTGAAATGTTCAGATTCTTTCCTTTTCTCAAAGTCGTTCACGAAAGCAACTTCGGGATGCGCTGGTCTTGAGTAGAAGTATTCCAAGTTACAACCATCTCTTTCAAGGTATTATAATCCGAAGGTACTAAGATATCCCTAAGGTAAAGAGTTAGCTATGAGGGAGGTAGGCATTGAACTTTTGAAAAGACTTGCGCCGTCGATTATTCTGTAGTCCCCCAAATCCCATTTAACTAAAGTAAGCAAGAATTCAGAATTGGACGGCGTGAAGAACGGTATGTGCACAATCACGGTACCAACGTTAGAGTCTGGCGACGTTTTTCTTTCTCCAGACTGGGCACCGCATTTTAAAGAAATTATGGGAATAGGACGTGTTGGACAGCTACTGATAGAAAATTACAGTCAATATCAAACAAACGGAAGATGACATGGGCAACAAAAGAAGTGAACTTTTTTCTTAAAGAAGACGTCTCTCGTAGGTCAGCAAAACAGGGACTTGTGACCCGTCAGTAACGTTGGGCCCAATAATCCGCGCGGTCGATAGTCTTAACTCGGTTCCCTTACTGCGACTGCTTCGTGTCAGTCCTGATGCCCACTTGTGTGTCCCTTTTATTTCAAAGTATGCCAACGAAATCTGGCCACTGTAGCCACCCGATCGATGGAACGGATAAAACAGCTGGAAGCTGTAGAAGGTTGATTAAACTGGCAAGAACTTGTGAGCGAAGTGTGCTTGAGCAACCTGCAAATGACAGCGCTGAGCGATTATCGTTCGGTTAGACAACCTATCCAAATCCCTGTTCCGCAGCAACTGTGCCATCTAGATGTTCAACATTCTTTTACTGTTCAAGGCATTCATTAGGCCGCATTTAGAATTTTGCATGCGGTTTTGGAGGCCGTGTCTGCTAAGAAGCATGACAATACTGATACAGGCTCAAAACTATTGTGCCCATTTGTTTAGACGGCTGAGGTAAAATAGATTGAGAAAAGGCCAAGTGCCACCGACGTGCACTCCCACGAAGGAGTAAAAATATAGGTAACTTCAGGCAAGCCTTCAAGGTCTTTCAGGCCGTGGCCGAAGTGTAGAGCCACTGTGAAGGTCATTTCCATATGAGTGAGTATAAAACACTGGGCGGCAGCGGAAAGACGATCGTGGCCGTAACCTATTAGCAGAGGAAGCAGTTGAGGCCAGATCAATTGATGAACGCGAAGGAGGGCCGGGCAGTGCGTGGTTGTCTGTGTTCGGAGACGACTCTTCGTGCGTTGCAAGCTGAGGGTGGTGGTGTAGGGCATTGAAGGAGTAATAGTTGGAGATACATACAAAGTTATAATTTTTACGCCAGAATCTGAAGAAGCCTTTCACCTATCTGCTGTAGAGTCAGTTTTTGATTTAAGGAGATTTCGGAGCAAAGATGTGGACCATTGAGCACCTCGACATAAAGGGCCATAATCTAACTGGAACTAGAGCTGGAGCCAAAGGTGTGTTTGAAAACTTTTTGAACCTCGCTGATCTGTTTGTTCTTCGCTTAATTGGTGTTTTCCCTCGCAAACTCAATTGAAAGTGGTCCTCAATTATTTCGAATAACTCATTGCTATTATTACGGTTTCCCAGATTCACTTACTCCTGTTGAAGCAACTTTCTAGCGAGGAAAAATTTTGACTTCATTCTGTAAAAAATTGCGTTCAGTACCAAAATACTAAATGTATTTCTTCCGAAGCAATACTGAGCCGTTTGGGTTTATAACTGTCGGTATTCATCACGAACGTTGGTCATTCCTCAGGTGTCTTACGTTTGTATGTCGGAGGTGTGAGGAAGGTGTGTGGTCGAAAACGTTGCTTACGGAGTATTCCAGCTTTGGGAAAAAGTAAAGCGTTTCGTTGCTTACTGACAACATGAACGGACCGGGTGTATCTGATCTAGATGCGATACTGCTGCCGGGCAGATATATGAAGCAACCATCTTCCGGGAGATTCCGAACTCAATGGACGTTGTCTAATGTGAAGAAACATCCAAGGCTCCGGATGAAGAAGGGCAAAACGCACCTTTTGCGGAGGACATCGGGTAGGAAACAGCAGAAGGTCAAACCACAGTAAGAGAAAAACCTAAGAAAGGCTTGGATCTTGAATGTTAAAATAGCATGGAAGAGTGTAGATGTTAGGACTGACAATAATGCAAAGAGAACAAAAAACCGACAAACATTGCAGTCGAAATTAGTACTAAACTTGAGATTCTAGAAAGGAAAATTGAACGGCTGAAGTGCAAGTAATGCGAAATGAGAGGCTTTCGCATGACATCGAACGCCCGATGTAGAAGGAACTCATCAATACCAGTTGTTGCAAAAATCGTTCATTAAGGATTCTATGTCTAGAAGGTAACCGGACTCCATCAGCTTAAGTTATCCGAAGGTGGTTGGTTCGAATCCGGGCAACGGCCTAAAATAAGTGTATAGATTAGGCACTTGCAAGGCACTTAAAAACGGCAGAAAACTGCATAGAGTTAAAACAATGCTGATTAAATGCTCAAGTACAGAGATCCGGGACCAACCTCGGCCAGGGGTGGGAGTTTGTGCGATGGCAAAAGTGACCACTTTTATACCGCATCGAACGTACCGGCAGGGTTTACTTGAGGCTTGATGAGCCCTGAGGTAAACGTTACCAACTCTGCACACAACGGTCGACTCTTTTTGACGGGAACGTCTCAACGTAAAGAGCTGCATGAACCAAGGGTACACTTGTAGTGGCACGGAATCAATGCGACCGGACAAAGTTACAATCGACCGTGTAGAGATGCATAAGCTCGCCAACAGTGACGAAGGATGACTGCCGTGAAAGCACGAGGGTAAGATCAGAGGGCGCGAAGCCAGAAGAAAACACGGCTTTCCGAACAAGCCAAAGTGGTGGGGTTAAATCTTCCGTCTAACCCGTAGATCTCCTCTGGCAGATGATATGGCGAAGGTGGGGTGACACCTCGGGTATCGTGTCTGGGATCCAGAATGGACTGAGGTATAGGCTAAACAAGAGGGAAGGATTGAATTCAGCAGTTCCTGACACCAGCAAATTAAGTATAGGGAGTGAAAGGATGGGCCTATTTTTCAGGGCTCCTGGGGGAGAAATGACAAAATATTTGAGGTCGTCGAGACGTGGCTCTCTGAAGCGGACGATATTTCCCAAGATGTGTCAAACAAGTACTATCTACAGGCGGACTCTCGCATCAATAATTAAGAGTCTGGTGAACAAGGAAATAGAAGTAAACATAAATATACAGACGTGCTCAGTTTGTGCTAGGATGCCATATGGGCGTGTGGCCATTGATGTGTTCACACACCATGGAATTGGGGTATCGGGAACTGACACGGCCACCGGTGCAGCTCTTTTCGGGAGCAAATACACGGCTAGTATTTGGGTACTTTATCCATCTGTGAACTAAATGCAGTGATTTCCTTACGCGGAGCGGAGGTGGCATGTGCGTACGGTGACTAAGGGATTGAGTCCAACTCAGCAGGTTCGGGAAAAGACACGGCTTAGGTCAGATCAACAGCCATCACCCCTTGACCTGGTTGTCACAAATGAGTAAAATGACCACCATGGCCTATGCTTTCACACACTGTTAGGGAAAAGTGATCAGGTGATTGTTAACTTTGCATTCCAGCTTAGACAGGACATTGTCTATGAAAAATTACGCGGGGACTTCGGGAAACTAGACATGAGAAACTGAGGACCAGCGCAGTTCTGCTGGATTGGGTTACTGGAGAAGAAATTCGGGATGTGGAATTAAAGTGTTAAGATATCACGGAAAAGCCCGTCAGCACCGGAATGAAATTCTATTGCTACCCAGACGCGTACGCCACAGGTAAACCCCGACAGTATGGAGATCAATACAAATAAGGACAGAAGCTGGAGGAAGCAAACCAGAAAAAGCTGGAGGTGGTACATTGTGTTAAAACCAGGCGATGAAACTACAAATAAAAGGGCGAAGATGTTTTTTGTCAACCTTA
This sequence comes from Fasciolopsis buskii, assembly GCA_008360955.1. Classification (NCBI taxonomy): domain Eukaryota; kingdom Metazoa; phylum Platyhelminthes; class Trematoda; order Plagiorchiida; family Fasciolidae; genus Fasciolopsis; species Fasciolopsis buskii. Next base: position 2,180 of record LUCM01009635.1, on the reverse strand, counting down.
GCAATGCAGGTGAATGAGAACTCCAAAAATTATTGTCCGTTTGCATATTCAAAGTGGCAACAAGAAATGGTATATGGTTAATTTCGTCTGGCGATGGAGTTGTGTACGATGACGTTGGTGCAGCGAACGTCCTCAGAAATCCTTTTTAAATATGCACCTGCCGAGTGGTTATCTATTTGTGACGTCTAAGATCACCCAACTGCAAGTCACAGTTGAGGACACGCATCGGGCACTGGAAGAGACAAACCCAAACAAATGAAAAGGAACGGACGGGATCAAACCGGCTCCCTTGAATCCGTCAGCCATTATACTGAGTGGATCTCTATAAATTATTTTCCAGTTCTCCATGACCCAGGGCAGACAACCAGGAAACTTGGAGGAAGCAGCCTTGGTAGCTATCCCCAGGGTGGGTCCTGGCGTATGGGTAATAGACTGTCGGCCCATGACCCTCACCTGTAGTTCTTTCAGTTATCTTACGGAACTACTGAGTGGACACGTGAATAACTACCTTTGTGTGAAGTGCAGCATGGATTCACCAAACTGAGACCATGTTCCTTGCACCTCGCTGAATTCATAGGTGAAATCACGGTGAGATTCGATTAGCGGTAACTTGAGCGGGTATACCACTTAGATTTCATCACGAGGGTTATTTCGGTAAATCGTCGCCTCATGGTGCAAAAAACCAGTCTTTCGGACTGCGAGGCTCCGTACTGCATTAGGTTTTAGTTGTCCAGACGGATAGATATTTCTCCGTCGGGGCGGAAATTGCAACCTCCGAGCCACTGGGGCAATCAAGCGGGATACTACAAGGGCCAGATTTTGGGCCGATACTGTGCCTTCGGTACTCGAAAGACCATGCGACACAGTTAGAGCTAACGTTTCATCTTTGCAGACTAAAGGAAGGTTGCGGAAGGAAGTAACCTTGAGGAATAGCGAGAAACAAGGCAGCAATTGCCCGAGCAGAAAACTGGGCTGTGCCGCTTAAAGAAAGCAAGAATCACCCACTAGCCGGCAATTAGCAGGACTGACTGTAGCAAGCGTAAATGGAGGGTTTTCAGACGCTCCGGTTCAGCAGATCCAGGACATGGGTTGGTCATAATTGCAAGCTACAAGTAAGGTGAATTGTGCAAAACTGCTTTCGAAAAGAACAAGTTAGCTCTTCATGCTGCGATCCGCAGTATCCCGCGACAAACCGTAAGTATTTGTCCCTCTCAGGCCAGGAATAAAATGTTACACAGAGAGGCATAAGCACTATCCCTTGAATTGGAGCCAGCTTACCTGAACAGTGTTCAACTAATAACCACATGAAGGGTTGAAAGACAAAGGTGTAAGTCGTCCACTTGGAAGCTGAAGGATTCAAATTTCTGCTCTATTTAAGAGCGCAGATATAGAGAGGATATGACCAAAAATTCCATGTACTGAGGTTTTGACAGCCGCGGGCCCTGAAGACTTGTTCAGAAAAGCTGCCGAGAATAGAACACGGAGCCGTGACGCACGGTTGTTGTAGGTTTGCTCTGGGTTATATGTACGCGCAAATGTTTTCCGCAATAGAAAGGTCGGGAGATGAAATAAGCTACCATCGGAGGTAGTGCGTGCTGGAGGCAGCAGGGCATTTGAAAAATGGTAGATAATATAATGCACGAATTGTACTCTGCAACGAGTATAAACTGAGTCGAGTGGTGTAAAGATTTGTCAGTATTTTACGACTTAGACAGCTCCATACCGTCTCCTTTGCCACGGCCATCCCGAAAACGCCCGCATATAAACCACTCACCTACGACTTCCTCCGTGGGCCCCAATAACCTCTCTTCTCCCTGCGAAGCAAAAATGTTCACCATCAATCCAAACTCGCCCTGCCCCATCCAGACCCTTAAGACAATAGTTACTGATGGTAAACCTGCACTTACACCTTCAACAAGCAACACACTACTCCCCGGTGGAACAACGTTGGCGTTATTGGCCCAGCGAACAAAATAGTTTGACCCCACTCTATTCCATCCCATTGTTGGTCCCATCACCCCGGTGCGTCAACTGCCTGACTGTAATCGCGCTGACTTTTTACTGCAGGCCGTTCGTTTCACGGGGACCGAAAGGTCACTGCCGAGATTTCTTCCGAGCCGGGCGAAAACCGCAGACTTGCACCGTAGATTTAAAAGACCTAGCGATGCGCCAGCTGTTCC
>LUCM01009634.1:0-24045 GCA_008360955.1 Fasciolopsis buskii | reverse complement strand
TAACTTGGGATGAGAAAATGTAGGTGTCTCACGTCTTCGTGATTGGGGTCCGAAAGACCCGTCAGCTAGCTGGCTGAAGACACTGAAAGATGTGGCAGTGAATCGCGAACAGTGGCGATCGTGTTGTCATCTTCTATCGAATCAGAATGATTGAAAACACGTGCATTTGTACAGTTAGACTGTATTTCGTGTGTTGGCTGCCGCAGCATCTTATTTTTTCTTGCCTGTGTAGATTCACTCCCTGTTCCCCTTGGATATTCACTTTGTCTCAGAAACATGTAACCTTGGGGAAAAGGCAACGGTCAATGGGGGCCGCCTTGCTGTTTAAGGCTGAATGATGATGATGATGATATGATCAATATTAACAATTTCTTCCTTTCGGCTGAGGTTTGCAATTTTTAAACAACTTAAGAGAAAAATCGAGGACTTCATAACGGCTACAGTCGATACCAATGTTTCTCTCATTGTTGAAACGGACAATTTTGGCGTTGCTATTGGGACCATTATAATTCAGGGTTCTTAAAAGCTATGAACGACATCACCCTCACAGTAGAAAAGGAGGCCTGTGTCATCAAGGAAGTCATCTAGAGATGAAGCCTTACCTCGTTGGGACTTGATTTACACTCTTTATGGATCAAAAATCAGTCTCATGAATGTTCGATATACCAAATTAAAGTATTGGATGATCGAACTTCCAAGCCTCAGCTTCAACATATGGTATCGCCCAGAAGAGAATATGACAGCCAATGCTTTGTCGGTCCAAACTACATTACGTCGCTAACTGCCCACAACCTACGCCAAGTTCACTGTCCTTTGAGCCATCTCGATGTCACTAGGATGCTACAATTCGTCCACCGTAGGGACTTGGGTTCTCCACAAAAGAAATCAAAAGATTGATCTCTAAATGTCGGAAATGCATGGAATAACAGCCCCACCTTTTCACACTACTATCGGTCCGAATAATCGGTGTCATAGAACACCTTGAAAGATTTGACATGGACGTAAAAGGCCCACCTCCCGGTTTTAAACAACAAATTACCTCGCTGTGGATGACGAATACTCTTATCTTCCTTTTACATTCACATCCACTATTACTAATTGTCTCTGTCAACTGTTTCCATTATTTGCCATACTATCTTACACTCACACCGGCCGCGGGCACTCGTTCACGTCACAAGAGCTAGTGTAAATCGGTGACTGCAGATTGGTTTGGTAAGCACCGCAACAAAATTACTTGCGGGCATTATCCTCCACCGATTACCTAGTACTCGGGAAAGGTGTGTGCGAGAATCAAACCTGCTTACATTTAGGTCGGGTTTGCATTGACTAGATTTCACTATGCAGCTGCCTCTCTTTGAAGAGTGCCTCGGGTAACTTCATTTCTCGTGTCCAATGTTTGTAGTTAAAAAGCCGAGGTCTAATTCGCGCCTACGATGATCATTTAACTGAGATAATCAGAAATGATGCTCGTTTGGGTAGGGTCTGTTCACTTGTTTCTTGTGATTTTACATTGAGATGGCTTTTTATCACATACTCGAAGCATGAAAGCAGTGGAAGGGACGTACCCTGTAACCACTAAAGGGGGGCCGAGAACTGCGGTCCTGAACCTCGGAATGGAATGGAATAGAACCACGAAGGGTCTTATCAGGTTACGAAGAGAACTCTGTCCTCCTCAGAGAACAGTGGCATTGGTATTTTCTCAGACAGGAACAGGTCTGACAAGCAATATGCGGATGATATTGTGCTACTGAACGAGAACCGAAACAAGTTCCGATTATTTTTCGACCGTCTGAGCGATGGTGAAGGTAAGTTTGAGATACTTTCCGCAAATTCGGAGTGTGAAATGGGGTTGCAGGACTGGACTGGCTCAAAAGCGAATTTTGTTCTTGCATGGGGAGAATTGGACAAGGCAGACGAAGCGGGATAATTGGATAGTTGGATCTCGCCTGGTCATCGTTCAACGGTGCCTTCGAGCATACAGAAAGCCTGAATAAGAAGCACCTGTGGCGTCGATGTGTCCTCCGGTTACTTTTCAAACGTGGAAAATGTTCAGGGGCGATGAGTTCGGTGGTGCGATACAGCTCTGGAACGTGGCTGTTAAGAGCAGAAGGTGCAGGAAGACTTTTGATGTTTGAACACTATTATCTTCGTATCAGTGGTAGACGATGGTGGCGGTAACTCAAATGTCAGGCGTAAACTATAAGGGATGGGCACTAGAATTGTTTTTACAAAAGCACTGAATCGGAATATGCTAAAGTGGTTAGGACATGATTTGCGTATGCCCACCGAACGATAGCTCCGTTGTAAGCGATTCTTAGAGATTGACGGATGGATCGAGATGGTTAGTGGAAGACATAACTAAAAAGATGAAAACCTTACACTGATGAACTGGTTCGTATAAGTCCAACTAGACTACCGAAATGAGATTCACATTCCCGAAGGCAATGGTTGGAAAAATTAGCTGATATGGCTCAGTGCACCAGTCAGGGGCGTTCGCGCACCTAAAATCCTTTTTATCCCTTACGGTTTTCCAAATTACTGGTTTGCAGATGACTTCTCATTAATCCTCGGTTTTCCTCCTCGACTATAAGTTGCTGCCAAGTAGCAGACAAAACCAGAGAAGGATGGTTCAAGGATGACGGCTGTAAAATCCGAATAGAACTGAATAGCGAAACCAAATACACCTACCTACGAGAAAAACAAATGAAAAAGCACAACTACGAATGGTTCGCGATGGTCATTTACTGATATGCACAGAAAGTATCGAAGCTTTAATTGATGGCTGACCCATGCAGGGGCAGTTTGACTACCGGGTTGGAATCCATAAGATCCCCCCGAGCAGTGGATCACTGTCGAAGTCAGTGGTCTTGCATTTGCATCTTTTATTTCTGTGTAGTTCTTCAGCTTACTGTTTTTAAGTCGCCCTTTCATTACTGGTTCTTTTTTCTGTTTTGAGCAAACGGTGCTGTGATGTAGGAACCGAAGCGAGAACATGTTGATGAAAGATTGATAGTTGTACAAACTGAAATGATCTCCGGCATCAACTCCTCATAGTTGCACAGACGTGGTTTATTTCGACATATCCTGCCTTGAAGCTAAGGTGCGCTTTTGAATCCAAGCCGTAACACGTTATGAACCGCGGAGCTCCGAAGGCCTTCTGGGTTCGGTACATTGAGCGAGTTCCGCCTTCGTTTGGCCAATCCATTGTGATCTCCACCTTCAAAAGGAGCTCGTGCTAAACACAGATATTAGGCTTATTTGTATAGCATTGTGTGTGTTGAGGCCCGTGATGTCAACTTTAGGACACGTGTGGGGAGCACTAGAGAGGGGCGAAGGCTAAGTTATGCACTGATCTTGTTTGCGTCATCCGAATCTTCATCATTCGTCAGGATGCTTTGTCTGACCCAGCAGACGGTGAAGTCGAACTCTACTCAGGGTTCGAGCATACCGATTATGTCGCGTCCCCCAACGACAATGTACAGGCAGTCCGACACGTTCTAAACCGCTTAACACTAACAGGGTCCAGATAGTGTACTTGTCCTGGACCTCCAAAGTGAGGCGTACTACTTCGGTGCTGATAGGGTCTTGTGGGTACACTCGCCTTCTATGATGAGTAGTCAGAATTAATCAATAACCTCATCGTCGTTCGGCGCTACATAGCACAAAACAGACCTCATTAATCGTTTCCTTTCTCGCAGACTTATTCGTTCCCATAGAAAAAACGACTATGCCAAGAAGACGGGGAGTGGACCTACAGGAGCTGGAAAAGAAAAAAACGCCGTAGTAGCCAACGCACAGGATGCACTCCAATTGTGCACACGCACATGACAACACGACCTCCGCTGTTCACAGTTTGCTGACATATTTTCCAGTCCCTTCAGCCAGCTAGTTGGTTGGTCTTCTGGATTCCAACTACGAAGACGAGATACTTACTTTGCCTAAGTCCGTTGTATATTTTTCATTCCATGCTACCACTTTACCTATTGACCCTCACGTGGCTTCTTCCGTTCCGTGGGAATAACAGAAAATATGGCAAGGTATGGTGGACGAATGTTCGCCGTACCCAACATGTAACCCAACCAACGAAGTTTACTAAGCTTGATACGCTGTGTTTGAATGTTCACAGAAACGGCATCCAATACTGGATTCCCAACCCGCACACTACTCACACGATCACTCCATCCAATCTCAACAGTACTACACAGATACTGCGATCGAGAACTTCTGAGTCGAGAAAAACCATAGTTGTCAGATGACGATATATGTGTGGCGCGTCTCAAGTCACTAGAGAGGGATAGAAATCCGCTCGGTACAATCTCGACCTGGGCGAAATCCGGTGCGCTGTTCGCGGATGTCACTCTCGCGAACCGGTATCAAACGGCGCAGCATTATCGAAGTCAAGACCTTAGTAACTATCGGAATTAAACTGATCCCACAATGATTACTGCATTCACTGCACGTTCCCTTCTGGAGGATGGACATAATCAATGAAGCACTTCGTGATACCGAAATATGGTGCTCGTTCCAAATATTACGAAAGAAGAAGATAAGCGCTCCCATCAAGGAATCTCCTATCAGTTTGAAAAGGACTAGGGGCAGCCCGTCAGGATTGGGCGATTTTCCCCGGTTCCGTATCCGGATTTTTGACTCTACTTCCACTTTCGTCGGGGGGTCAAAGTCAAGTGGCACTTCCCAAGGATTCGCAGTTGTTGATGTCGGAGCAGCTATATTAGCGCCTGACCAGTTAAACTGTTCCTTGGAGTATTCAGCTAATTCATAGTTCAGCGTTAAACAGCAACGCAAGCCTCACTCACCGCTGCCTTTCCCCAGAGTTACACGTTTCAATAAAAAGAGTGAATATCCATGGGGAACAGAGAGTGGACCTACACAGGCAAGAAAAAATAAGATGCTGCNGCAGCCAACACACGAAATACAGTCTAACTGTACAAATGCACGTGTTTTCAATCATTCTGATTCGATAGAAGATGACAACACGATCGCCACTGTTCGCGATTCACTGCCACATCTTTCAGTGTCTTCAGCCAGCTAGCTGACGGGTCTTTCGGACCTCAACCACGAAGACGTGAGACACCTACATTTTCTCATCCCAAGTTACCACGTCATTTGTTGATCTCCACATGGCTTCTTCCATTCAGTGGGAGGAACACAAAATAGAGCACGGTATGGTAGACGAGTGTTTGTCATACGCAACACGTGACGCAACCAGCGTAGTCTACTAAGTTTCATGCGCTGAAACAAGCTATTTTCAGAAGTCGCATCCAATACCAAATTCCTAACCTCAATATTACTCACCCGGTCACTCCATCCAATTCTAGCCATACTACTTAAACATCGGTCGTCGAAAACCTCCAACCGACGAACATCGCCCACACGCATACTCCACGTCTCGCAACCGTACAACAGAACTGAACGCACTGCAGCAGAGCACACACGACCTTTCAACTTCAGCAAAATATCAGGCCGACGCCACAAGTGCTTCAGTCCAGCGTAAGCTGCACGAGCCTTGAATATACGCATACTTATCTCCAATCCCGAGCTACCATCCTTGGACACGCAGCTACCAAGGTAGGTGAAACGGTCCGCAGTATTCAGCTAAACGGTCGTTTTGTTGTCTTCCTTGAATGATATCTCGATTTTTGTCTTATACAGTCTCACCGATGTAGTGCATAAGCCTAAACAGTCCGTGGCTACTGCAAGCAACTGCTACTTCCATTTCTTCAACTACCTTAACCCAGTAGTTCTAGCCATCCGTCTTCAACTGACGGTGCAGATGTCATCGCGTCTTATTCACCTCATCACACTTAGGAAGCTGACATTTTTTCTCCACCTGACGTACCGATTCTTGCGAAATACGGTGTGTTTGATGGGCGTTGGATGCAGGACCGCAGGCAGAACTTATTATCAAGTGTATCAAATTCTTGATTTGATTTCGACACTCATCCACGATGCTGTTTGTCGGGATTTTTAACTGCCCATAACTGATGCGAACAACCGAGTCGAACGGACGTTCCAAGGTCAACACGGCCTGCGACTTGGATCAACGGCTACTGAGCTGCGACGAAAATCCCATTAAGACTAGAGCATAGTCCTATTCTCCTTACGTGAACCAGTAGGATCTGCAGTTTTGGATAGAACGGCGGCAACGGTAGCATGCTACAATAAAGTTGATCTGACTTCGTGGAGTTAGAGCGCCATCGCGCTGTGCGACTCGAACTGTCAGAAATTCGTGCTAGACAGAGGTAAACGATTGTCTGGACAAAAGTAGAGGTACGTCGCTGGCATCTGTACGCTAAGTAGACAAGACACAATGTCCACCTAAGCAAGCTTCCGGTGCACTTCATTTTCTAATTTGTGTATTAATATAACTTGCTACCGCTAAATTATCAGAGCTTTTGCTCCTGTGAACAAGAGCCAAGAGCTCGTTATGGAAATCGTCCTTTTGCATATACGCTATTGTTTGCTGAAGCATATACAGAGATGAAAAATAATTTGCGCCCAAGGAAAGTATAATACTTCCCCGAAAATCAAGCACTTCATTCTCACAGGGCCTTGGTTTTCATTGTCCTGGATCCAACAATTTATGCGCTCCTTGGCCATCATGTCATAAGAGAAAACAGAATTCCATCTAATTCCGCAGAAAAATGAATTAACCTCAAATGATTCTTTCTGTAGACCGCCCGAAGGAACAAATGCAAAGTTGGTTTTGCTTGGTTTATGATTTTAGACGAACAGCAAAAGAGATTTTCGTCGGATTATTACCACCATTAACTATCTACGGTCGTCGGACCGGCGGTAATCCTCACTGACTGAACTGGATTTTCAGAGGGTCCAACAGAAACTCCACAACGTCGGAGTATTTCTATTATTCCAATATCGACGATCCTATTTTTCTTCTCGAATAAAGGAATTTAGAGCTAGAGATAATAAGAGTTCAATAAAATGGAGATTGCTACCCGTGAAGAAACGACGTTTGCTCTGCACTACTTCTGTTGAGAACAAAATTTCTTTACGAGGTGGAAATAATGACAGTACTGACGTTCCGATCAGTGGAACGGTAGGGCCGATTGAAGACTTTTCAAACCCGTCAATCTCAACATCAGAGGCAAAAGTGTAATGCAAGGAGGTCGGCGGTTGTATCAAATTATGGTTACTGATCTTATATCGAATTGTGAAACCAGTGAACAAGCATCATTAGTGACTAGTCAGATGAAAATGGAACATCCCAACATTGAACACACAACAATCGTCGTGCGTCCCCGTTCCAAAAGCTTAAAACCGAGCATCACTGAATTGGACAATTAGTGAAATGAAGGCGACCAATGGAATTACGTGCTGAAATGGAATTATGCATAACGCGAAGTACAGTATTAGCTGATCTGTGTAATTCGCCATCCGTTTAGACATGAATATATACCTTCTCTGCTACCACGCTCAAGATGGATACATGCCAGTAGTGGGTCTGCCGATGAAAGTGGATCTTGGTAAAGGTCTGCCCGGAGTAAGTCTAACTATTGTTCACTTTCATCGCGAGGAATAAAGATAAACGAGTAGAGAAGACCAAGGTGGCGTTGGTGAGGCGGTTATGATTTTGTCCCTCGGTAATATTGCTCCTCGTTTCTTTTCTTATGATTTACTCTTTACACGGGCCGCATCTAGCAGGCTAACATTTGTTCCTGTCGACACTCAAGCGTTAGTCGCCCCATTTGTTTGAGACGACGTACGCAAACACTCACTACTCCATTTGCTAATCCTTGTATTGTCTCCTTTCTGCCGTTTCGCTGATCAAGTCAACCATAGTACTTGCACCATCAACGCACATACACAACCACATCATTTATACGTGACCTCGTGTACCCTGATATGCTGACCCGTTTCTCTCTCTGTGTCTCTACCGGTTCAACGGTCGCACTACTCACAATAACACTCATGAACCCCGGCTAGATCAGATGTGGGACCTATTATTCACGCCCATTGTTTAAGTCTGGATCCTTCCAAAGTATAACTAACATGTACACACAGATATAAATAATTAGTGTTCTAAATCTATCTGCATCTGGCTTTCCTATCTGACTGACTCTTGGGGAACTTCATGTTTCTGGACGTATTTTCTGTGGGTTCTGTTAACTTCGTTCACTCACGTACTTGACACAGCAGTGAGCTGTCCTTTTTGACGGACCGAGATTTGAAGATACATTTTGACGGTCAAGCGCCGTCTTTTTCTTGAATAGAGTTATATTTGGAAGTGCCTTGAAGACTGTTTTGACCTAGAGACCTCACGTATTTCCATGGTCCTGATTTTCGCTGAGTTGGATCTGGGAATTTATGCGTCACTTGCTCCACAGGTTCTGTGATGGAAGGCCAGTCCATCCAATTACGCAGAGTACGAACTAACAGTTCAGAATCTAAGTCTTCAATCTTCTTGCTTCGACTTGTGAACGCATCTATTCGAACCTGTCATAAAACCCACAAAACCAACTAGGGCGTTTAAATCAAAAAGAACAACCACTGCGCCGATTGAACGCACGCCGTGAAGTAATCCGCACAACCTGCGATAGGACTCGTGCTTTATATATATATATATATATATATATATATATATATAAATGTCTTAACAGAATCGAATCTGTAGCATCAGGAGTGTGCATGGAAGCTCTGCGCCGAAGAGTCCACAGAAGAACCACAACTGTGATTCGCTGATAATTCTTTATCAGTTGGTCTGAGCCAACCTTAGGAACGAGGGCAGAATGGGCCAGAATATACATATGTATATATAGACGCAGTAAGTATTATTTGGATGAGTGAACCAAACTTGTCCGGGAGCACACGAGCGGTTTGGCGGTTATTGTTGCTCGTCAGGTATGCGTACCCGGTGCTCTCTTCCTCTCGGGCAAGTTTTGTTCACTCATCCAAATACTAATTCGTCTACATATATAAATATATATATATATATATTGCATGCCTTGCGTCATCCGAAATAAGCAAAGCGGGAGAAAGAGCAAAGAAATGAATGCATTTGCGTGAAATTCACTACACGCCAGCCATTCGAGAGTCCTCCTCCATATCATGGGATGTCCGTCGTTGTTCATGGATCCTCGGTGGGCTATTATGCTGCTTGGTCGCCCGCTCCAGAGTAGGCCTGTCTATTTGAAGGTGCATCTCTAGCTTACGGGTAACCAAGAGTGACCTGGAGGTGAGTAGCAATGTTCCAGGCGAGCCGACGACCGATTGGTCAATTCACGTGTCTCTTCCGGCAAACTCTATTGGGTCAATGGAAAATAACAAGCACTGGCTTTATTTCGGTAACGGGCCACTCGCCACGTCAGTATCATCAGCGAACTTTCAGTATTGCCAGGAACAACACCCACCACACCCTCAATACGCCCGTTGCTTGTCGACGGCCGCTTACTGAATTAGCCTTGGACATAAGTTATTCACGGCTAACTACTAGCATTGGCGACCGTTCCAGAGGCGTCCCAGTTCTCAGCTGGGACTCAGACCCGAACAGAAGATCTACATAGCCTGTCGCAATGAGAACTCTACCAGATCCAAACAGCCACTGCAATATTATGTGCACACTACGGCTTAGGATGTGATGCAGCTTGGTTATTCAAAGTACACCAATTCAACTACAAACAAGACATAATAAAGTCACTTATATAGATGCATCCTAGTAGATGCATCGTAGTGGTTTGGCAGACGACCCCGTTTCATGGAGTTCTGATCACAATGAACAATCGGGCCTACAGCACCATACTCTCTTGAAAATCAGTATCGTCAAGAATCTTAATAATACAAATCGGGGGCATTTCATGATCATCCGAATTTCACATGCTGAGATAACCAAAAAGATGTCTTTTACAGAAGACTTCTGAATTCCTTCAGTTGGATCCCCATGGGGGACATTTCGGCACACGCACGACGGGAAGCCTGCAAGAATTCAGTAGATAAGTATAAACTTCCACCTTTGGAGAGCAATGTACGATACCGACTGCTGGTCGTCTGAACATTTCGATCAGCTAGGTATCACTAATGCAAACTTTCAACATCCAAAACGGCACTCTCTAAGTTGGTTACGTTCATCCTTCAGAAGGGAACGTGCAGTGAATGCAGTAATCATTGTGGGATCAGTTTAATTCCGATAGTTACTAAGGTCTTGACTTCGATAATGCTGCGCCGTTTGATACCGGTTCGCGAGAGTGACATCCGCGAACAGCGCACCGGATTTCGCCCAGGTCGAGATTGTACCGAGCGGATTTCTATCCCTCTCTAGTGACTTGAGACGCGCCACACATATATCGTCATCTGACAACTATGGTTTTTCTCGACTCAGAAGTTCTCGATCGCAGTATCTGTGTAGTACTGTTGAGATTGGATGGAGTGATCGTGTGAGTAGTGTGCGGGTTGGGAATCCAGTATTGGATGCCGTTTCTGTGAACATTCAAACACAGCGTATCAAGCTTAGTAAACTTCGTTGGTTGGGTTACATGTTGGGTACGGCGAACATTCGTCCACCATACCTTGCCATATTTTCTGTTATTCCCACGGAACGGAAGAAGCCACGTGAGGGTCAATAGGTAAAGTGGTAGCATGGAATGAAAAATATACAACGGACTTAGGCAAAGTAAGTATCTCGTCTTCGTAGTTGGAATCCAGAAGACCAACCAACTAGCTGGCTGAAGGGACTGGAAAATATGTCAGCAAACTGTGAACAGCGGAGGTCGTGTTGTCATGTGCGTGTGCACAATTGGAGTGCATCCTGTGCGTTGGCTACTACGGCGTTTTTTTCTTTTCCAGCTCCTGTAGGTCCACTCCCCGTCTTCTTGGCATAGTCGTTTTTTCTATGGGAACGAATAAGTCTGCGAGAAAGGAAACGATTAATGAGGTCTGTTTTGTGCTATGTAGCGCCGAACGACGATGAGGTTATTGATTAATTCTGACTACTCATCATAGAAGGCGAGTGTACCCACAAGACCCTATCAGCACCGAAGTAGTACGCCTCACTTTGGAGGTCCAGGACAAGTACACTATCTGGATCCTGTTAGTGTTAAGCGGTTTAGAACGTGTCGGACTGCCTGTACATTGTCGTTGGGGGACGCGACATAATCGGTATGCTCGAACCCTGAGTAGAGTTCGACTTCACCGTCTGCTGGGTCAGACAAAGCATCCTGACGAATGATGAAGATTCGGATGACGCAAACAAGATCAGTGCATAACTTAGCCTTCGCCCCTCTCTAGTGCTCCCCACACGTGTCCTAAAGTTGACATCACGGGCCTCAACACACACAATGCTATACAAATAAGCCTAATATCTGTGTTTAGCACGAGCTCCTTTTGAAGGTGGAGATCACAATGGATTGGCCAAACGAAGGCGGAACTCGCTCAATGTACCGAACCCAGAAGGCCTTCGGAGCTCCGCGGTTCATAACGTGTTACGGCTTGGATTCAAAAGCGCACCTTAGCTTCAAGGCAGGATATGTCGAAATAAACCACGTCTGTGCAACTATGAGGAGTTGATGCCGGAGATCATTTCAGTTTGTACAACTATCAATCTTTCATCAACATGTTCTCGCTTCGGTTCCTACATCACAGCACCGTTTGCTCAAAACAGAAAAAAGAACCAGTAATGAAAGGGCGACTTAAAAACAGTAAGCTGAAGAACTACACAGAAATAAAAGATGCAAATGCAAGACCACTGACTTCGACAGTGATCCACTGCTCGGGGGGATCTTATGGATTCCAACCCGGTAGTCAAACTGCCCCTGCATGGGTCAGCCATCAATTAAAGCTTCGATACTTTCTGTGCATATCAGTAAATGACCATCGCGAACCATTCTCCACCTGTTACCTTCATCAAAGAACACCGTACGACCCAGTCGTTCTGTCGGCATGTGCCAATCATGTCCTAACCAACCTAACCCATTCCGATTCAACGCCTGTTCTAAAGACTGCAACCTAAGAACTAGTAACTTCAGATTAACCTCCAAATTCACAAAATTCTCCCACCATATTACACCAATACCACGAAGACAATGATACTCAAACGACAAATCATCGCATATCTTCTGATCCCAAAGGCCACTTTTCAGAGCCGTATTGCAGCACCGAACTCATTGCTGCTGCCTATACTTGACCTTTAATCGATAAGCAGATGTCACGCCGACACCACAGGTGCTTCAAATTAGCAAATACCAATTAGGTCTTTTGCATGCGTGAGGACACTCCATTTGATATACGACCACAAGGGGAAATAAAACTACCCAAATGATTAAGTCTGTCCACCTCGTCCAGTTTTTTCGTTGCAAAAACTAAGTTCGGGTTTGAGCCAATCCAGTTCTGCAGCAGCATTTTACACTCCGAAGGTGCAAAATCCATACCAAACACCTATACCATCGTTCAGACGATGGGGGGAAAACTTGTAACTTACCTGAATCTTCAATCAGTAGCACATCCTTGTCTGCATATTCCAAATCTTTACGTGAGCATATATCAATACTATTATTCTCACATAAAAATAGGGCTATCACTATAACCATTTCAATGACGAAGTTAAAAAGGAACGATGAAAGAGAGTAACCTTGACAGCACTTTTTGCAATGAATTCGAGTGAAACAGTCCCGAGCGCGAACTCGGCTTTGGTTGTTAACATACAGGAATCAGCCAGATTGTGCTTCAAAATGTACGAGTCACTGTTGATGATGATGAATGAGCGATACTTCTGATTCTCAAATTAGTTCTTCCACACCTAACTTCCCCGTTCAAGTGATTCGAATTAAATGGAACAGCCTGCGAGAGTACCTCACGGCGGTAGCGCAGTGCATCTCTGACGGTCCGTGAATCACCACAACTCAATCTTTACGTAGGTTTGTTCTGAGTTCACATCTCGTTATGAACGGGGCAGGATACACTAACGCGTACCATACAGCTCCAGGGACACCGGGTGTCACTACACGACTAATCAGGCGACACCGTACTAGGCCAGCAAAATGCATGACATTGTTAATAAGCAAACAATCTTGAGAGATGTTCATGAGTAACGTCGGCTCTAGTTTTTCCAGCCTTTCGGATATATGAAAGGCTGGTCAGATAAGACAGTTTAATGCAATCTAGACTCTACCGTATCTTTATTTTGGAACGTCCGCCGAAAAACATGGAAGGCTCGGCGCAGACTAACGCGTGATCCGAATCGAAGGATATTTTATTGACTGGAAATCTTGCGCACAGCTCCATGTGGTTTATGACGATGTGCGGATCTGCGTCTACTCCAAGAGAGTGGACATGTAGTGGCGTACTGATCAATAGACCATCTGAAGTCCGTATTAGAGAGGAACAAACAATGGGCTGAAAAAAGAATCAACAAGCATTCTTCATTTTCAGAAGTAATCGAGAACAAAGGAACCTCCCAAAGGCACCTCGTCCGAGGACAGCCGATGAAATTTAGAATTTGTCACATGTTAAAATCACGATACTTGCCTGCCTCGGTTTCTTAAAAGGTAGCGCAGTTTTTCATAGGGAATACATCTGATTGCGTCTAGCCTGCAATCTGTATGTGCGGACGACAACAAATTGCGTCTGTCAGAACAGTGACTGGAAGCTTTGGATGAGCCTCCAAACCACACTGCATAAAATTGGCCGTTCACTAATGGTTTTTAAGCAAAGCAGCCTCAGACTTCTTAGTGGGAGCCATGGCAAGGATGGTAAAACTTAAAGCAGATCCCCAGAAGAGGAAAGCCAACCACAGGATTAAAAAGGACCTTCGACTGCATGGCATGAAGCTGGAAAAGCATATCAGGCTGTTTGGATTGTGCTACACGACAACACGGGAGCATAAGTCCGCATCTACAACGAAGAGTCACCAGAATCCCCAGTCGACTCCGTCGTCTGCCAATTTAACGACACCGCAGACCGAATAATGCATCGCACCTTAATAACCTTAAAAGAACAAAAATCAACTACAATTCTTGGTTTGCAGACCTTGCATTCACCGGAGGCATTATTATTTTAGGGGACGATCTTGAAACTATTCACCTGAAATGTACGTGAAAATAAGGCTACTGATTCGGAAACAAACAGTCTAAAAACGAAATTCTTCTCGACTACAGTGTTTTTAGGCAGCCCTTGACTCCCCCGACAGGTCGGTGCTATGGCTCTGTTTCCTGAGGAATGGAGCAGCTGAGGATGTGCCGGTCCACACAAAATTGTGCCAAGTTAGGGCTTATGACCACCACCCATCATCACTCGTCATCGACAGTGGAGTATGGCAAGGCCGGCTTATGTGTATTTCTTTTCTTACTCCCCCATACAGGATATTCTAGGGAACGCTTCGTTTGGTCAACCAGGCAGTGGAATCGCATTCATCATGGAACGGAGTTTTTAGTTGGAGTAGGCCAACGATATAGCTTTACTGTGACAAAGCGCAGACAATCCAACACACTTTGGACAGCTTAGTCATTGATAAACCGAGATTTGGTATGTGCATTGCACCTCCAGAGTGCGAGTTGGGGGCCTGAGTCTGCACCTGGTCTTTGTGATGACCAGTTGCAAGTGGTCAACTGTTTTAGGTAGATTGGAAGCTTGAGTGCGGCCGGTGGATGCGTTGGGAAGACCACATCAAGAACTGCAAAAGTTAGAACAGCTTTTGCGAACCTGCGGTACGTGTCACGCCGCCATAAAAAGAGGCTTTCCCTCAAGAGAACAATGTCACTGTTCATAGATGCTCATTATGACGATATCTGGCCCTTCCGGGTCGAGAGTGCCCGGCGACCATTTATATTTGACCACCGATGTCTCCAATGTATTCTTCGAGTCTAGTAAGAACATCAAATGAGCAATGGCGAGATGCGTCGTCGTGCGCTGGGTACAGACAGTCGTCCTATAAGCGGGATGCTCAATGTACATCACCTTCCGCAGTAGACATGTTTCGGGAATGACTGCCCCGTTTATCTTTTCGTGTTCCTTTTGCATTTGCTGGGCCGGCGGTGGCCAAGCGGATAAGGTCGTAGCGTTTGAACGTGAAGATCGCGGGTTCGAATCTCCCCAATGCCGGTCAACTTCCCCACTTGATAGCCCTCTGTTGGCCGCGGCATCCTTCCTGAAAAATGATGTACACTGCTATTTGATTGAAAGAGGAAGTAAAAGAACAGAATCGATGCAGCGACCAGATTACCACTGGGTATAGAGGTATTAAGGTAGTCAACTACATTGGTGGCATCAATTGTTGGGGTCTAAGAAATTGCCGTCATTGAGTGGAATTGTTCAAACTGAAGGTCAGTGGTCCGAATGCTGTATGGTCTACCTGGAAAATGTATGGCCTGCACAGAACATCAAAAAAACGAAAAAAGGAAGTACAAGTGGTGAGAATAAAACATTCTCTAACTGCCTATTATTTTCCAATCTGGTGCAGATTCGCAACCTTTTTTAACCGTTGTTATTTTGGAACCATACTTATTATTACGCTGGTGCATATACATATAAGCATACTGTTTTGAAGATGTATTGCACAAGTCTGATGGAAATACGAGTCGTATGAGCCCACTTAGTGTATGTTCTGCATGTTCAGTACATTCGAACAAGCAGGGATGGTCATCGATGTAATCCAGGTCAGTTTTTTTCCATTTGTTATTTCGATGCGCATATCCCGCAGACCGTGTAAGGTACCTTCCATTATCTCGGCAACGAAAAAGATAAAGAAGCATGGCAAAATGAGGCACTTCCCGAACACCGCCAGTTGTCTCGGGTATGTTAGTTCACCATAGTCGTATAACGTCTACCACTCAATCACGTTTTTCCTTTTCCATTCCAGATTGCATAACTATGTTCTATTGAACAAACCCTTCATTTTGTGCTTCCAGCTTCCCGACCTGAACGCTCTGATATCATCCTGATTCAGCAATTTATTCAACAAACAATGAATGCGTGCAATCACGCACTAACATACTGGGCAAAGAACCGGTAAGGTTTGTCCTAACACGATCAAAAAAAACAAGAATAATGGTCACAGTAGGTTCATTTCCCTTTGGCGTGCCCTTTAGGCCAGAAGAACCGAGCAGTGCTGCTCCGCCAACTGAGTTGTTTCCAAGTCGAAACACATTACTACTGTAAAGTGACCATGTGGCTCATTTTATTGGCCATCACGTAAACTGACCAATCGACACGTACCTAGGTACCCAATATTCTTATTAATGATTTGGGTATTCGATACAAATGCTGCTCAGATGTTCTTTCTATTTTCCAACCCCTTTACTATGGCTAAACCTAAAACCTGTTTTTATTTACAATAACCCTCGTTAGTTGGAGGAAAGCCGAGAAGTAATAACAAGTAATTGGTGTGATCCAAAAAGTGCGCAAGAAGACCGAACGGGTTTTTTAGTCCAAGTACCTATATTGGTCTCGTTGCGAACGAGATACCAGTGCAGCCGATTTCATAGTCACGAATCTGAAGAGGATCGGATACCCCATCAGTGAGATGATCTCTAATACAGTAAAAAGAAAATAGAATAAGCTGTATAAACTTAAGCTAAACGGCTCACTACTAGAATGAAGTCTCACCAGACATAACGGAATTCAACTTCATGAATTATTCCTAGTTTGCTTTAGAAGCTACCTAACGAAATTTTTTGGTGCCGAAAAGGTCCCCATAAGGAATAAATTTACTCTACGATTTAGAACCATTTGATCAACCCACTGTGAGCTTTCTCTACTATCGGAAGCTACTTTCTATTTTTTCCCCAAATTCGCCACCTGCTTAAAACCGATAAGGTAAAAAATTGACCCCAAAAGCCCAAAAATGGTCATTGTGGTTCGACCGCCAGGGGTATCACATTCGCAACGTCAATTTGTAAAGCTTCAAAATACACCTAATTCGTTGAAAACAATCACCCCACATTTAGTCCACAAAACACGCAAAACGTAAAAGTTGGCTTTGTTGGTTTTTGCTGCTAACAAACGGTTTTCTCCAAACAAGGATGGACCCAGGCACGGGCCGGAAAACTACAGACTGGTGTGTAAGCGCCTGGAGAATACCATTAGAGGGCAGGTATGCGAACACCTAGTGAATTACAGTGCTACGCCAGCAGCACAGAACGGACTTGTAGTAGGAAAGTGTTGCTTTACAAATCATTTGCTTTTTTTTAGATTGGGTGACGGAACGCCTAAACGAGGCCCACCGGGTCAAAGTCCGCTACACGGACTTTAGCAAGACATCTGACTTAGTTATCCACGATCAATTGGACCACAAAATGAAAGCAGTAGAATAACGAGGAGAACTAATACTAGGGTAAACGGCATCCTCAAAGGAAGGACTTTTAGTGTTGGAGGTGGAAGGTACACGGCGGTCCCTGCCGACATGTCCAGTGGTGTTCCCCAGGGGTCGGTACTAGAACCAACACTCGTCCTCATATTCATCAACGACAACCCGTGCTATATTTTTGCTGATGTCAATGCAGATGGAAAACTAGAGGGAGACATCGAAGCAGTCGAAGTATGGTCACGTAAGTGGAACCATCCATTGAACCTGACCAAGTGTCTACGGATGACCTCTGCGGGAGAGCACAGAGGAAATGAAATGAGGGATATTATGATTTCCCAAGCCAAGGACCCAGATGTAACCAACACGAGCAATTTCGAACCCTCCGAACAGTGCGCAAGCGCAGCGAATAAAGCTTTTTAGTCCCATGTCAACCCCGAGTGTCTGGATCTCTGTAAGCGACTATTGTAAAACCATACCTAGGGTATTATGTTTAAGCCTGGATGCCGTACCTACGAAGGGATATAAATTGCTGAACAAAGGTACAGAAGATGGCCACCAAGATGGTGGCTGACCAAAGACACAGAAGCTATGACGAAAGATTCCATAACTTCGGCATTTGCTCTCTCAGACGCAGACGCATGAGTGGTAATCTAATTCAGCCGTTCAAACTAGTTAAAGGTATTTGAGGAACTGTTCACTCTCACACCAGACAGGGGAACCACAGGGCACAGTTTAAGATTGCAGCGCGACCACACAAGGCTTCAGGTGAGGGCTAGGTTCTTCACCAATAGGGTGATTATACTACGAGGCCAACTGCCAGAACATGTGGTTAAAAGTAGATGCATTTAGAGAAACTTTGGATCTCTGCTGGACGGCTGTACACCCAGAGCCGGAACAGTAAGTTTCAGTTTTGAACACAGAACGTATATGCTGGATCTGATACTGCACCCGATACTTTCAGAAACAATAAATACACAGTGCTAGAGGCTACTGACACCGACCAACAACACCAATCTGGATGCTAGAGTGGCTGAAAGCCAAATTTACGTAGTGCACGATGAACTGAACTGAAAATGAAAAAACGAAAATATTTAGAAACCGTCATTATCCTAGCTGTTTTGGTGATTTAATGTAAGATTCTAGGCTTTTGGATTCGGAAACAATCACAGCAATGAGTCCAAGAACCAAGAAATGCATAAGATCGGGGAAAGTCTGCTGATTGGTTATAACCAGTGCATATCACAATCTAGACCTACTTTGGATCTAGGGTGCGAACTTACCTCATCCTTTATAAAGGCACACATCTGGCCACACGCCTGACACTCTCGGGGTTCACCAAACCTAACCCTGTAGTGTAAGCAACGCTGGCACACCAATGCATTTCCAAAAGCAGTTTTTAGACGACAAATTGAACAGGGTTGCGGATCACCGTACTTAGACTTGAGAGACTGACATCTGGGGCATATGGTTCCGCATCTGAATAGATTATAACGGAAGCTTTCTTAACGGCACATACAAATAATATTTAAAATCCGACTTGCAGAATTCACATTGTTTGAATGTGGAATGATGAGGGTTGCAACCCTATGAAGAAGGCAATTATCGAGGAAAAAAGAATAACCTTGCAAGTTTGACCAGAACGTGACATTTCTGATTGGGGAAAATTTCTGAAACATTTTGTACAGGAAAAAAGAGGTTGATCCATTCGACAACGCACAAAGCTAATCGGAGACCCCTCGTGTGAGTCCGTAACGCTAAATCCTGAGAAGCCGCTACTGTACCGCTCAGTTGGGTTCAGCTGTCACATGAAGAAAACGATACACAGGATCAAAGGAACGTCTAGAATTCCTCCGATGGTGTGCACAGAAGTTGAAATCCACTCTTACGGGTGCTATTCTCTTTCCGATATCCTTGACCAACCGCAGCAACCCATCATCCGCTGCGAGGAAAAATTGGTAAGTGCCCTTCTCACCATCAGGGCGAAATGCGGCTACTAAGTGGACGTTTTGCTAAGGGCTCTTCGCTTATTTATTGCACGACTGAGTCGCGAACCGAAAGGTGATCATCCTAGGCTGCTTCCTTTGAGTCCTGATCGCGGAGTAACAAATGTAAACGAAAGAAACCTAAGGATGGGGCAGCATCTGAACGGCGGACAGTGTCACGAAGTTATCCGTGCCAGACCAACTAGGCAGCTAGGGGCCAGATAGAGAAAAGTATAATGGATTTTGTTCTGTACTAATTTTGCCCAATTTTAGAAATGGCCCTAAGGGTCGCATTCCACATGGACACCATGCAATGGTCAAAGGACTTGGCTCTGAAGGATGTCTGAGCCCTCGATTTGAAAATCCTTCTGGGATATCAACCACTAAAGAAGGAGCAAAGGGGTCACAGTATTTCTCTACCTGGTCTAATTTCAACGAGCGATACAGCGGAAAGACGTTACCCCATATCACAAGAGACGACCGAAGACGGGCGAATGAGCCCCCAAACGATTTTAGCGATGGATCTCTATACCCTTGTGCAGAGTTTCTCAATCTCGAATGAAGCCATTGCGCAATATCCGACCCCTGTATTCCATAAGGGCCCTAAGTAGATTCCGTGGATTATAGAGCAGTCGTTTATTGATTTGCATGCTAAGGACTTGTGGATCAGGTTTAGGATGCGGTACAAGGCCTTACCGGAAAGATACTGATGATTAAAGAAGTGTCACCATCTAACCAGACACCTTGTGCTTTCTGGCGGTTAGCCCCGAACAAGTTAGCGTTTCCTTTGATGGTAAATATGGTTTATCCGTTATTTCTCGGTTTGGTAATTAATTTAAAGGCTCCAATGCTCAAACGGTCAATTGGCATCGTTGATCACTAACCGCAAACGCCCCGGGTTCGAGCTTCAAAGAGTTACGTCGTCCTCATGAATGTCAGTGCTGATGGGTAGAGTTTGAGGGAGATCATTAATGCACATTAAAATGCGAGAGAGTTCCAGCACCCGATTTTGCGGTGCTCCCTAAATTTTCGGCGGTGGTTGTGGGGAGGAGTTACCTAAGCTTGCTTCTAAGGCTCGGACGGTTAGTAGGCTGACCAAAATTCCCAGCTTGCAATCAACGACAGCATACATTTGAAGACTATGAAGAATTAGAATGTGGGGAAACCTGTCGAAGGCCAGGGCAAAGACCGTGAGGAAGGCATAAGAAATCTAGCCGTATCGGCGCGCTTTCGTTAAGCTCCCCATTACGGTCAACATACTGGAAATGCGGGTGCTTAAGCGGAGGAAACTATTTCGAGAGAAGCGCGAGAATTTTTCATCTCGGTGTTGGTGGAACGCTTTTTTCAGAACGTTTTCGGGCACTTTGCTTTGGACGTTCGTTAGTCCAATTAGCAAATATACATTAGTTGGTTCGGCCAGCATCACGGCATACCAAAAAATATTCAATGTAGCAGCTCATGACTTGCTGGTTCCATGATGGCGCTACCGCTTGAATGCCTTTATTGAATAGCACTCCGCCAGCTTATTCCGGAACGGTCCAACGAGATTTGCAAAATACCGGGTTCTCAGCTCTAACCAACAATGGCTTCCTTGTGGCCTTAGGCTTTCCCATACGTCACAAGTGGTAGCAAGCTCAGCCCTCTAGCCCGTATGCCGTTTTGAATCCTCAGAATATCAAAAAATTACGTCAGTTCTTTCCCGCTTTTTCTGCGTTCCATCAGGCGTATGCCCGGGTCCTGGTTCCTCTATGCATAACTCGCCTGTCGCCTCTCAGCCACGATTTCCGTTGCTGGGCCTGGGACCTTCTTAATACAATCCATACCATTGCGGCATTATGATGCTTGACATGTCGGATAACACTTTAGCACTTTGCACTAAGACAGTACTTTTCCTTTTGCCTTCATGTCACTGTCTGAAAAGGTCCGGTCAGAAACTCTATTCGGTGTTGCTTTAATTCATAGCCAAAGTCGAACCCACGTCGAAAACATCATTGATTCGCAGATTGTACTCTACTGGATCACAAAGAGAGCCAATCAGGTGCGGAGTTTCACCTATTCGCGGATGATATTAAAATAGTTTGCACCTTTCATCCCAAGGTTTTAGGCCTTACTGTCGCAAGATTATCCCAGGATTCAATGAACATCACTTGCAGGGCTAACGGCTGGAATACGGATTTCACGGCCTATAGCACAGAAAAACCTAATCCAGAGGAAGGATTTAGTTTGAAAATAAAACCACTCCAATAACAATGAATCTCGTCTTCTGGGCCCAAACTAATTTTGTATCTTCAGTATTTTCGGAACAAGAATTTATCGAAATAATTAGCGGAGTTGATGAAGAGAAACTTTGTTATAAGCTCTTCAACAAACATGTCGGGCCCATTCTTGAATATCTTTCGCTAGTCTGTTCCAATATGAATCCATGTGAAAAAGCGGATATGGAAAACTTTCAACGCGCATTTTTTAAGCTGCTTTGGGGAATTTCACCAAACCTGAAATTAGCGAAAAACAACACCAGCCCGTGCAAGCAAAACCTCTAACGACTCCAGCATGTGTACCTTTTCATGTTTGTAATTGAGGGAAGCAGATCACATCCGGCAGCTGCGAAAAAATGCACCACGCGGAAAATCAGTCTCAGGCAAAAAAAGTATGGAACCTACCAAAACAGAGAAAAACACTCATCAGTTAGAAATAAGAGCATGAAAGATTCCGCCTGGATAATATTGAACAGGGCAGAAAACGGTAACCCGGTTTTCAAAGAAACAATGGAAGTGCATGCAATCAGGCTCTGAACCTGCAAACGTGAGCTCACACAGCCCTATCCGGTAGATATAAATCCGCCGTGGACCGTGATGTGATCTGGAAGAGTAGCTCATTGGACTGCATGCGCATATTTTCTCAATATATTCCCTCAATTTCCAATCTTCTTCCGCCCTACCTTTCCACCTCAAGCACTTGTGCTGGCTTCAACCATAGTAGCCGCTTTTTCATTCTTAAATAATCTCTTATGATTATTGAAATTTCCAAGTGGTACAAGTTGTCATCTTTCTATATGAAATCAGAACTATTACCGATGATTGCCATGATTCTCACTTCCAGTTCCTTTATGGATACCATTCCCAGCATTCGACTCAGCCTGCTTTCCGCCACCCATTACAGCAGTGTCGTTCTCCGTGAATCTGATGGAAGAGGTCAGTTGTTGTTCGCGTTCCACCTGACCTAATCGAAGCTTGGCGGGTTAGGAAACTGGCCTAATTCCACGAAAGCGCTATCAGGCGGCTTCTGTAGCTCAATTTTTTAATTTTTAATTGCGACGCGAGTTGCCATATAAAAATAGCACTTGCGGGGCTTTAACAATTGGCTGAGAATAACGACACAGACAAAGAAGATGCGACCTATGGTTGACTGAGTCGGCATTCCATAGGCAGTAGGCAGCTAGGAGGTTCAAAACTCCCAGCCCCTTCACTAAAATATCTGTCCTTCTCACTTCAAAAAAGTCTTCGGGACCAGTGAAATGCTCACCAGCGACTTACTATTATCACTTCCCTGTTCCCGTTAACAACATGAATATCTTTGATAGCTCATCCTCACACCAGCTGAAACAAGTTCCATGCCTTTCCAACACCTCTACATCTACATTTTTGCAAGCATTCTTTCAGATCATTGATCCCGCCGGGCATCTCACTAATCGTGGCCCTCATCAGTGAACACTAAAACGGCAAATCGACTGTTCTCTTCCTTACCAAAGCTCACCGACTTGCAACCAGTAAGCTTTGATTTGCACGACTTCAAAATGAACGTATTTCAGAAATCCGCATTATATGCGCATCCGCTTGCCTAAAACCGACTGCACTAAATATTAACCCCAAAACGTCTATCGGCTGGAGGCCGTTTGAGGAGAGCAGAGTTCTTAAAACCGTTCATGATCCAGACACTCCTGGTTCTGCACGCAAGGGACACCCTGGGCAATTAAAAATTTGTTTGCATGTTCCCAGCGGTAGATATAATGTTTGGATAGCAACAGCTCGTCATGAAGTAGCCACAAGCTTGACAGCCGCATTAGCTTCTCTTGGTCTGTTTGACTCCTTTCGGGTGCCGTCTGGTTTGCGTGATGTTGCCGAAAACATTCAAGAGTCATGAACCTTGAGAATACAGGTTTAGGTTACGGTTTTGCCTGCATGTACAACGTTTTGATCAATAGGAACTATCTGCATCAAATGACCAGGCAGGTAGCAAAGCACGGATGATTTTCAGTGCAAAAAGAACATTTTTGGAAGAGCTAATCAAAGCATTGAGTCGCAATACCGGTCTATAAATATATCATAAGCAGATTAAAAAATTCAATCGGTTTTCTGAAGTCCATGTTACCTATTTTACATTTGACAGCCCATAGGTTCAGCCGGTGATCAGCTACTATTGTTATTTTATTCCACACTACCTTCATTTAATAGAACCCATAACGGATTTTTATAGGGGTGGACAAAAATGGCCATGTAGGGCAAGCACGGTGAGTTAAAGCTGCATTTCGTGAAGTCAAAGATGCATTGGTCCAAAAATACCGGTTCCGCGGCTAGCGTAAGCATGGCGTTTAAAACTTTAAAAAAGCCGAAGGGCAGCGTTTCAATGGTGGATGGACCCAGAATAGCAAAGACTTGTCCATTTATTTGAAGTACGCCGCCAGCTGAATCGACGAGGTTTGCCCCAGCGATACCATATGCACCCAAGCACGAAATCACCGGTAGTGCGCTGCTCAGGAGCAGCCTCAGGAAAATTTGACTGATCTTGTAAAACCGCTTT